>JADGKA010001159.1:0-10231 GCA_027604605.1 Borealophlyctis nickersoniae
CCCTTGCACTGTTCTGAGCTGCTGAGCAATCAGCTGCGATGGAAGAACCGTGGTTGCCTAAAAGAGTCCGTTTGGTTAAATGCGGTTTGTTTTTGAACCATATTTAACCATCTTTCTTGTTCTCTTTCCGCTTTCGAGTCCCAGGTCCGCGATCAACCATGCTTCAATCTCTCCGAAACGAGTTATCCCAACCGCCACCGGTGAGTGTATACCCCGCTTCTTTCCTGACCCGCCGCTTAACTTCTGATGCAATCAATACTATGATACCAGCACTCTCCACAGTTCCCCTGCACCAACGAAATTCTGCGTTTCAACCGGCTGCTTCACAGTGGTGGACAATTATTGGGCAGGACGGGGGCTACGCCTTCCGAACGGGAGGGCCAATATTGGTAGTCTAGCAGACCTCAATGTAAAATGAGAAGGGGAATAGGAAAAAGCATGGAATTGACTGTTTCCACGGTCAATGTTGTACACCTTATGAGAGTTGAAATTTGTAGACTTGAATTGGCTGCTTTTATGTGCGAAAATCGGCGTAGCGGCTGGGTGTCAAGGTCACTCGGTGAAAGTTATTAAGAAAGATATCCGTTTCCAGAGAATCACCAGGCGGAAAATGGTCCTTGCTAACATCCAGCATACGCATTCACCTCTGAACCTGGCTTATTTGGTTCTTGTTGGGACACTTGTGCAATGGATGTTGTCTCGAGGGACGCATGAGAGTCTTGTCACCTACCAAATTGCCCAGTCTCCGGACAGCCGTTTGTGAATCCGTAATGTCAAGCCGGTAGTATTTCGACCTGCTCTGCAAATTTTCATTGTCAAACGGGTACTATTTGGACCCATATGCGCTCACATGGATTGTTTTGAAGGCAACATGGCCCTGTTCTGCTTCCTTTCACGAGGCCATCACACAACGAGCTCATCATTTAACCGCTTGGGTACATCCCAGCCGCCGACTGTCAAATCGCCATCGCCTCACCACGATCACTGCCAATTCGTCACTCCAGCGAGAGCCAACCCGGCTTCCGACGCTCAAATCACCCTCCATCCACAATCACTGCCCATTCGTCCCTCCAACCACCCCAAGTTCTCTCCCCGCAATCTCGCCCTTCGCAACAATATACTTGGCAAGCAGAATCAACCGCCACAGAATTTCAACATCCTTGCGCACTTTGCGTGGGTTCGGCCCAAGGTTCATGTTGCCGTCCACTAACGGTGTTTCATTTTCGAAAAGCATTGCTTCGTCGATGTGTTTCAAACTGCGGCTGCGAGCATATGGTTTGTCGGTTGATGTGAAATCGGTGCTGATGATATGCCTTGAGATGCCTGTTGTTGCATCTTGCCATGGTATTGAGCAGGAGTCTCCGAGCAGCAGCAACATGCGTAGGAAGTCGCACTTATTAGTTGCGTAGAACCACACGACTTCAGCACCTGGTCATGTCTCACCATTAGACTGAAGGTGATGCCCATCATACATCAAAAGCTGCTCTTACCGTCTGAGAACTCCGTGCATTCTTCCTTGAGAAGGGCGGCGGACTCATTGCACTTCTGTTCCTCCCAATGAAGTTCTCGTTTCAGCTTGCCACGTTCAACATAGATTGCGCATACTTCTGTCACATTGTCCCATTTTGTTGAACAAAATATGCCTTTCCTTAATTCTGTGTCAATTATTATGTAGGCATCAAGCGTCAGCTGCTCGTCTAATGGCAGATAACTTGCCAAGCAGGGTGCGTTTTCAGCAACATGGGCGGAAATTGATGAAAGTGGTTTTGGCTGTTTAACCAACTTTTGGCGTAATCTAAAGCACACTTAGTGGCAGAACCTGTTGGAAATGCGGTTGCAAGGCAATGTTCAACATCTCACTACCTTTTTGTTGCCAATCTATGTGCTTCAAGGTGCTTGGGGCAAAAAAACACACCCTTGTACATCTTCAAACCATCCGTGTTCTTGCAAGAGAAACAGTACTGGCCAGCCCTCGCCAACTGGTACTTCTGAAAAAAGGCCTTCAATAGAAAGGAAGGAAACATAATAATTCACATTGTTGTCACCTTTTTGGCCCTGTCTTGCTTTCCTGCCGCATGTTTTGAACAATACCAGTAATTTCCGCGTTTGACCAACCGCACAGTCTGCCGACAGTTGAAACATCCAATTCCCACTTTCGACACTCTGATTTGCTACGGCAGTGTGCAAAAATTGAGGGTGAAGGCATTGTAGTCGGCGGAGGTCAAGCTAACTTTGTACCGTAACCTGGATTTACCTCTTTGTTCCTCGCGTCTCTGATTTCCGCATGTTTGGACAGTAGAAGTAATTTCCGCATTTGACCAACCCCGTTGTTTGTGGGCATTTGTAGCATTTAATCCCGTCTTTTGACAAGTTGATCCTCTGGACCACCAAGGAAAAATCAGGGAAACAGTGTTGTCCTCACTAGAGGCCAATCTAGCCTTGTACTTGATTACCTCCCTACTTCTGGCCTCCTTTCCCGCCACATGTTTTGGGCAATACCAATATTGACCGCATTTGACCAGACCGCTCCTCTGTTGGCAGTTGAAACATTGGACCCCTGCCTTCGACGATTCGATTCTCTGTAGTAGGATGCAAAAGTAAGGGAGACGTCCTCCGTCTCTGGTAGTCTGAAAATGTGACCTGGCGCTGGGAGGCTTTTCGGCGCTTTGCATGTGTTGGACATAACCAACAGTTTCCTAGCTTCATCAAACTCTCCGTTCTTTTGCAACAGAAGCAGCGGAGTCCAGCTTTTGACAACTTTGAAATCTGAGAATTGCAGTAACGTCTGGAGTTTCGCTTTACGCCGTTAAGCAAATGCCGCGGTTACCTCATCTCTGGTAGCCTTGACGCACGCTCTACAATTGAATGTGTACTGAAAGGCACCGCGTTCTGGCGGTCTCTTAATGTAACCATTGAACCTCCAGTCCAACGTCACATCGCATTGTGTGCAATTCTTTAGCCGAACCAGCTCCCCTGGCGGCAGCGGCGTTCCATAAACTGCTACAAGCTTCTTGTAATTGAGAATCCCCAACGGCGTCAACTCTTCCCCATCTACCACCGTTCGTATCTCATCTTCCCCATTATCATCAACGGGAATGGTGCTATATCCCTTCAACGCGCCGCAGCAACGAGCAGTGCCATATTTCCCACTTTGCGCGGCACTCGTAATGGTGTTGGACAGAAGTTGCGTTCTGCGCGGAAGTAGGAGGGCTAAACAGACACTACGCAATGTGGGGTTTCGCACAAAAAGGGCTCTTGGTGCGAGCTTCTGAACGGTTGTGCAGCGTTTGATAAACATGGGTGGGAACCGCAGAATGAAGTTTGACGTTGGACAGCGTTTGATAAACATGGGTGGGAAACCGCGGGTTGAAGTTTGACTGCGCGCGTGAGGAGCAAAGCATTTCGTGGCTTGTGGGACGTACGCTGGATACCCTCATTAATTCAGCTGGTTCTACGGTTCCGTCTCCAATACCCACGAGAATTTCATAATAAAGATCGTGTCTCATTTTATAGGATGCGTTACATTTCGTAGCAGTTTCAGAATCAACGCATCGTTCTGTCATAATGGCAGTGAATTGGTCAGGCACGTTTTATGCGGTGGTTCTCTTGGGTTCTCAGCTTTACCTGTATAATTGCCGCCTTTGTGATGCTGATCTTGTCCAACTGTGGCCATTGCAAAGTTCTCCATGGATACGGTGTTCATGCGGTGGAAAACAACGGATGACGACGTACCTGCTCTTCAATAGCATTCTCAATCTGCTTCAACTGCGCTTCGAGAGGACCTATTGACTCATTGGCGTCCCTAACAAAACATGAAACCAGCATCAGACATCAAACCGCATACTCTCTCGCTTCATTGCCAAACACCACTTACGTCTTTGCAGCATCAAGCAAAGCCTTGTACTTTTTATTCTCCGACCTCCAATGATCCAGCTCCTTGTTCATGCTATCCACATCTTCTTGCATGTAGTCCATCGTTTTTCCGAGCGGGTTGGTGCTGCGACATAAAAGTTGGATGGATTCGCGGAGAGCTTCTATCTAAATTTGATTTTCGAAGCATCCAGCGCAGGATGTTTAGCGTTCAAAACATTGTCCAGATGAAAGAGAGGGGGTGGGCAAAAGAGAATTCACCTCTTTTTTCGCAGCTGATTTGTCTTTGGATCCGCCTGTCCCTGCTTCTTTGGATACTTCTTCGGAATCTTTTCCCTCGAGTTCCTTTTTGGTCTGCAGCATCTTTTGCACCAATCCTCCTACAAATCAACATCGATGAGTTCCCTCAACGTCCCATCATGGTTCGCGGTGCGGCGGTTGCAAAATCTTACCGTGCTTCTCGTCGGCCCCAGGACCAACCACAGGTGTTGCTGCCTAGGAGAGAGATGTTAGCAATGTTACGAGTGTAGCTTTTGTGCATTCGGATCGGTATTCTATGAATTTACTTACGGGTAAGGTATCCGGCTGGGGTTCATTGACAATAACGAAATCGTCGTCGTCGTCTTCGTGCTTTTCACCTTCCGTGATGATTGCCGGCGTATTCCTACAATCCGGTGGAATGTGTGAGTAGTTTAGGTCCATCAAATAGCCCCCCTTCCCCGCGCCGAAATTCCAAACCCTCCCGTCAAAATGACTGAATCTCACCGAGGCGCTTCCTCCAACGCAACTTCTGCAGCCCGCTGTTTCGGTGGCGGTGGTCGGGCACTGGCCGGTCGTTCTCTCCGTTTCACCGTTGCGGCTAGTCGTGTTGGCCGGTCTTCTGCGTCTGGCTCTGCTATCTTGAGCGACTCTTCCTCGACCGCTGTTCCCCATCTCAACATATCAGTCTATGCTGTAAACTGCGTTACTGATGCCACATACTCACCAGCATCATCTTGTGCGGATGACGGTTGAGGCTGAGGTTGCTCTGCGGGTGTCATTGCCTTTTCAGGGGCCGGTGCAGGTGGTTGTGGGGCTGGAACAGGGACGGGTGCGGCTGAAGCAGGAGGTGGTGGTTGCGCAGCGGGCGGTGCTGCCTTTGGAGGAGCTGCTGCTTTGGGCGCCGGTGTCGCTGCCGCTGCCGGTGCCGCTGGCTTTGGTTTTTGTGCCAACTGCTCCTTTGAGCTCGCCTTCCCCTTTGCATCCAGGGATTGTTGTGACTTGCCCTTTCGTAAATCCGATGTGCTGCCACTATCCTTGTTGAAAATAAGCGCTTTATAAGGGCGATGATGTCTGTATGTAAGAAAACGAATATCCCTACGCTGCAGTTTTCAAAGGTGATCTGGCCGCAGACTTTGCTCCGCCCGTTTTCCCTTGATGTTCTCCAGTCAGCACACGCCTGACAGCGTCTGTGGTGTCCACCTGCCATCGCGGATTTTAACTGTGAGGATCTTCCCGATGGGTCCATGTGCACTTACATACCTTCTTCAGCGTTGCTTTGGCCAAAAGTTGTAAGAATGCATTGGTCTCCTCCGGTTCCAAGCCCGCCACTATCTTGAGAGGGTTTGCCCGCACTTCAACTCCCGTTGCGATGCCTGTTGGGACACAAACGAATGTTGGGTTGCCATCACAATTGCAGATTTTGCAATAATTGTCTTACGCACCAACACAATCAATCATTTTCATCAAGTATGCAACTTTCCCCTCTTTATCCTGTATCAACGGATATGTAAAACGGCCCATGTTGGATCTCTCACGGCAAACTTCCAAACCGCGCACCTTGACATTTTCATGATTCATTTCCACATCACTGTACAGCCCATTCGCAAACCCGCTGACTTTTATAAGCTCGCTGAAAAGGTCATGTAGATAGCGAAATGGTGGTTTTGACAGGAGCTTTGCGGTCAAAGGAGGTTTCTTGATGATGCGGCCGAGGAGATCGATCGTCTTTTTCGTGAGATCATCCAGAGACGCGCCACCGTTTAGCGACTGTGTTGACATTTGCGTGGTGGTGGAATGCCCGTGCTGGAAGGAAGGTTGGGGGGTCGGAAAATGGCAACGCGCAAAATGCTCACCAACAGTCCAACCCCCCAGCGCGCGTTGGGATACCCAGTGGATACCGTAAGCCAATTTCGACAGAATTTGGTCAAATTGGCCAGGCGAGTTTATGGCTTCATTTCTTCAGCAATGTCATCTTCCTCGCACGATCCCACCGAATTAGAGGCAGAACTTGATGGGTGGGATGAGCTCGTCGAATATGATAGCGACTGGGACCAAGAGGAACCTCTGGAAGAGGCTTCGCCCTCTCTTGCCTCGCCTTCCCTCGCCGACGAGAAGAATGGAGATTCCGACGGAGAGAAAGATGCGAGTTTGAAGGCACGACTGTTGATCAATCCAAATAAAGCAGGGACAGATGGAGTCGATAGGGACAAAATCAATAAAATCATTTATGAGGCATCCAAGGTGGGCACCACCGTCTCTCACATCTGCTGAGTGATCTGTTGGAAGTGACACCGTTTGGCGGCAGGGATCACCGTTCTTCTTGAACGAGCAGCGCCGTGATCAGGCCATAACAGAACGTATCAACGAACTGCTTGCAAAAGCGAATGAACTGCGTGCAATGGATCTGTCGTTTGAAAACAAGGTTGTGAAGGAGAAGGTCAAAGTGATTGAAGCTACGAGAGAAGTGGGGCGGTGGATCGTTCATGTGGACATGGTATTTGTTTTTGGTGGCATTGAGCAAATACATACATGGTTGGTTAGTCTGACGCTGCCCATGTATCGCTGTGTGTCCATTTGGTTAGGATGGTAGGTTCGTTATTCTGGAAGAGAGACTGTGTAAATGTATACCCCTTGACTGTGGATGCACCTAGCATTCTACGCGGCTGTGGAGGAACTTGATCATCCAGAGTTAAAGAATAAGGTACCCATCCGATGGCATGAAACTCATGTGTCTTTAGAAAGTCCTCACAACTGTTTTCACAATCCAGCCAATGGCCGTTGGGGTAAGCTCCTGAGTGCACTTACGTGCAACCTCTTGTTCCCTGTAACCCGAGATTGTCGATTCAGGGTAAAGCAATGATATCTACTGCAAACTATGAAGGTAGAGGTTTCGGCGGTTTCCCAATCGCCATTATGTACTGATTATTTTCTCCCGTGGCCAGCAAGGTAATGCCAAATCCGTCCGAAAGATGGCCTCAAACATATTTCAAACCCACCCCAATTTACAGGAAGTTTGGAGTGCGTTCGGCAATGCCGGGGTACATTGCGTTGGTGGGTCGTTTGGTGCCAGTTCACTTAAAAAATGGACAATGATTGAATCTCAATTTGGTCATACAGAAACTATGTCCGGACCTGGTTTTTGTCAAACATCATTTCGAAAAGTACGAGGCATGCAGCCGGGTTATCCGAGAAGTTTTTGCCGTAAGTGTAATAAGTTGATGAAGGCGAAGGCTGGTTTCCCCAGCTGATAATGTGAAGCAATTTTTCTAGACGTATGATCCGCACTTTTGGTGAGGAAGTCATTATCCTCCTGATCCGTCTATAATTCTGCATCATTCATCAATTCGATTGCCATTCAGCCCAATGAGTCTAGATGAAGGTATCAACAATACATTGAATGTACATGCCGCGTCAACCCTTTCTAAATACGACTCTGTAGCCTACCTTGACCTCACAGAGTACATGAAAGGCCATCCGGACCGAGATGTGGCGGAAGTCGTCGAGGAACTAAGAGCAGAGATTCATCGGTGTGTGATGGTTGCAAGACTTCTTTCCCGGCTTAGGACTGAAATAACGGAATCTCCTTACAGTCGAACCAGACTGACGGCGAGCGCTGGTAAGCTTTGTAGTTGCGGTGGTTTTTGATATCATGAAAAAGGCACCCAAACATTAACCTTTTGATGGTCACAGGTATCGCGCCCAACAAGTGAGCGGCACGACCTAGTCCTCTCTTTCGTCTGCCTATGTCTAACGCCGTCCATTGTATGGTTGTGAAGGATGCTGGCAAAGGTACGCATTCGGCGGTAGTAATTGCAATACGGTGGGTAAAGCGCAGTCATGCAGATTCACACTTCTAAATATCGCAGGTCTGCTCGGGTGGGTGACTAGTGACGTTGTCACCTTTCAAATATACGACTGGAGATAATAACGCTTCCAGATAGACGTCAACAAACCGAATGGCCAAAAACTTCTCTCCCAGGACCAGGCAGCGATTGATGAGTTTTTATCACAGCTTCCAATTCGGAAGGTACCGGGCATCGGACGAGTCAGCGAGCGGGTGCTGCAAGCGTTGGGGATAAAGTTCTGCACTGACTTGGTACGGAGCGACGAATATTATTGCTGGTGACCATGCCACGCGCCCACTTAACATGCACGTATTTAGAGGGGACATATGGTTCTTTTGTACAAATTGTTTTCACCCATCATGTTTGAATTTTTCGTCAGAGTTTCATTGGGAATAGGGTCGACGCACGTGGAGTCGTGAGTATGACGGCCACGTTTCTTGGCTCCATACTTCCGCCAGTGGGACTGACTGTTTGCGCTTTGAATTCAGCGAGTGGGAGCGTAAAAGCATTTCCACTGAAAGGTAGTGCATGAGACTTCGTTTCTACTTGGGCACTGATTAGTGGCCCGGCAGCCAACGTTTTCCGCTTCTGCCAATGTGTCACAGGACTTTTAGTACCATGTCAGACCCCAAAGCCATGTACGAGAAACTCCGAGAACTATCACAAAGCTTGGCAGAAGATTTGGACAGGACCAAGTTAAAGGTGACATTTCGTCCGAATGGCAGATATGTCAATTGCCCCGCTCCGCTAACAAGAAGGCTGTTCCTGATTTGCTGACACAGGGCCGAACAGTGACCTTGAAATTGAAAGAAGCAAGCTTCCGCGTATATACCCGTGCGAAAACCGTGGACCGCTTCGTCCATTCGGCCGATGATCTCTTCACTATTGCGAAACCGGTGTGTGCATCTGTGCCGGCCATTGATCCGTGGTTTCTAACACTCTTTTTGTCGCTAGATTTTGGCTACTGCAATTGCCACTGGAAAAGAAAAAGACGGTGGTCTGAAAATTCGGTTAATGGGGCTGAGATTATCAGCTTTGTCCAGCCGTGAATTGTCTGAAGGAGGGATTATACGGGTGAGCGCACTACCCCCTCGTAACGTGTAACATCATGTAGTCTAATTAAACTTATTTGCCCTTCACCAAAAGTATTTGAAACGACCAGCAACATCGTCGGACACACAAGGAGAAGAGGACGAGGTAGGTTGTTGCCTTGCAGCCACACCTTCCTTCCCAAACTCACACAACACCACATAGACGTCATCCTCAGCGAAGCGCGTGCGTCCCAATGATGCGGCGTCGACGTTCACGGGTCAATGCCCCATTTGCGATCGCGAAATGCCCGACATGACTGAGATCCGTATGGCGGCGCACGTCGAGCGGTGTTTGTCTGGTCAGAACGACGTGAGTGCAGGTGCCGGGTCAGGTTCGGACGCTGAGGGAAGAAATGGACAGGGAACTGTGCGGGCAGGAATCAAAGGGAAAACCGTCGCGGGAAAGAGAAAGATGAGTGGGCCAAAGAATGCGGGAGGTGCAGGTGGGATTTTGCATTGGACGGTAAGGTTTGGGGTTACCGCGGTGAGTTCTGTATTTAAGCTACTGGACGGATTCATCATACCTTGCTGTGTTTACCAGAGAGTATCCGAAAAACCCCAGTCCAACGACCCAAACAATTCGAACGATGCACCTCTTTCTAATAATTCACCACCACCGTCGGCAACGCCTTCTCCAGCCATATGTCCCATATGCAACAACTCAATCCCAAATGCCACAGGACCTGATAGTTTACGCGTCGTTAACACTCATGTGGACGCCTGTCTAAACGGGAACATCCCTGAGGCAGAGGTGGATACCAGCACAGTGAAAAGCAGCGCCGGTGGTCGGCATAAATCCCTGTTGGACTACTTTGAAAAAGGGTGATTGATGGGCAGAGAGTACGATGAACGATTAATGACTGTAAATAGCAAGAATATTTAATTTCACTTCCCCCCACAACGACAAAAGTGTCATTTTTTACGAGTGAAAATAGAAATGTATTATACATGTTTTTAAAAAAGCCGCGCCCTCCCCATCAGACCCGTTTCCCGTCGGACCACCCGCTCCCACCGAACCCGTCCGACGAAGAGCGAAGAAAAAGAAAAAAGCGTTGTAATAAAAGTGTCCGTTGTACTTGAACGAAATATTGCTTTCTCTCGTTGTTCGCGTCCTCCAGGTTCGCTACGGTAAGGGTTCACCGGTTTCCTTCCCCTCTCCTCCCC
>JADGKA010001160.1:0-10228 GCA_027604605.1 Borealophlyctis nickersoniae
ATTTGTGATTGAGAAGATCGTTGCTGAGAAAACCATCAAAGGCCACCAGCATTACCTTGTCAAATGGCAGGGTTACGTTGAGTCAGAAAACACGTGGGAACACCGCGAGACCCTTGAAGAAGCCACCGCATTGGATGAATGGGAGGCCAATGCCGATGAGCGGCAAGGAATGATGGCATTCCTTACCAACGCCGCATCTGATTTGGAAGGGGTCCAAGACCCCCAAACGAGGCATGAAGCCCTGAAAATGAACCCTGAGGCTTGGATGAAGGCTGAGAAAGCCGAACTGGATGCTCTGTTGAAGAACGAAACATGGGAGTTAGTCCCAAGGCCGAGAAACAAAAATGTTATTGACGGCAAATGGGTCTACAAGACCAAGCTCGATGCTGATGCCAATGTCGCACGCCACAAAGCCCGCTTCGTTGTTCGGGGCTTTACCCAACAATTTGGTGCCAACTACGATCAAACTTACGCGCCAACACTGCCAATTGCCGTCCTACGCACTTTGATAGCATTGGGAATCCAACATGGCTGCGAAATTCATCAAATGGACGTTGTGACAGCGTTCCTGAATGGAGAAAGTGACAGAGAAATATTCATTGAGCAAGCTGAAGGTTATGACTCGAAAGAAAGACCCAGGAGTCAATGGGTTTACAAGCTTCGCAAAGCCTTGTATGGATTGAAGCAAGCCCCGCTCCTTTGGAACCGCACGCTCGACACACACCTGAGAGCAGTCCTTGGGTTCACCCGAGTGATTGATGAAGCCTGCCTGTATGTGCGACGAGTGGGGGAAAGTGATGAAAAGCTCGTTATTATCGCTGTCTACGTTGACGACATCGTGATAGCGTCGCCCAATGTGGCAGAGCTTGAACTTACGAAGCAAGAACTGAAGAATCGCTTCGAAATGACGGATGGAGGACGCATCCATCATTTGCTTGGCCTGCGCATCGAATATGACCCGGAGAAGGGTGAAGCGCGCATAGGACAAGAACTGTACGTGAAGAAGACGTTGGAGAAATTCAAAATGAGCACCTGCAGCACTGCGCCGAACCCAATGCTGCCAAACTCACCGCTTGGAGTGGGGGAGGACTCTGAAGCAACTGGGGAAGTGTCCCAGACTGAATATCGGTCCGCAGTCGGTGCCTTGATGTATGCGGCAGTCTGCACGAGGCCAGACATCGCTGCAGCTGTTGGAATTGTTGCAAGGCATGTTGAGAAGCCGACAAACGCTTGTTGGACCGCTGTAAAAAGAATCATGCGCTACCTGAAGGGCATCGCTGGCTACTCGCTTGTTTATCGACGCGGCGAGAACTTGGAGTTGATTGCCTACTGTGATGCGGATTGGGCAGGTGATAGAAAAGACAGAAAGTCAACGAGTGGATTCGCTTTGAAATTGGCGAATGGAACTGTCAGCTGGAAAAGCGCGAAACAAACCTGCGTTGCTCTTTCCACTGTCGAAGCCGAATATATCGCAGCTGCCATTGCTGCAAAGGAGATCATCTGGCTACGAAGAATTGTCAACAAATTGATTCCGAAGAATGCAAGAACCGGAAAACCCACCATTATGAATATTGACAACTTTGGTGCCAACGAACTCGCAAAGAACAACAGACCCTCGCAAAGGACGAAGCATATCGACATTCGATACCACTTCATCCGCGACTGCATCAAAAGAGGAGAAATTCAGCTCCAGCATTGTCCCACAGACGAAAATATCGCTGACATATTTACGAAGCCGCTCCCAACTGAAAAACTCACCAAACACCGTCAAAAATTGAGCGTCTGACCCAGTGACAACGACGATAAAGACCAACACTCATCTGCCAAGTCGAAATTGGCAGGAGCACCGTCTCACGAGTCCCGGATTGGCGCCGGGAATGTTGTCACAAAGTGCGAAAACTTGCGAGAGTCGGAGGTGGTCCGGAAACGACGAAACGAGCTCGGGATTGTCGGAAACTTGAAGGAGACGTCGGGGAAGCGTGGGAGTGGTGGTTTTGGCGAGCATTGAAGGCCATTGAACGCTTGGCATTAAGCCATTGAAGTGAGCAATGATAATGGGGGAAAAGTAGCTTGTGAAAAGGAGTTGAATCGGTGAATGGGATCCTCGTGATGGTAATTCAGCCGATTTGGACAAAGTGGCTGGTTACGTAAGCGATCGAGTGGGGGTGTTGGGACAATTAGAATGAGAGCGACACGTAATTAAGCCCAGCCAAGGAAATGGGCTGATTAGGTAATGGTCATGTGACCTTGGGGAACGCTCTGGAAAGATCGTGCTCATGGTAGTTAGGAAGAGTATAAAAGGTGGACGATTGTGGATTTGTAGTAGTAGCGAATATATCAATTCCTCCATAACCCTCATTTTCTTCGCCCACTTCCATGGCTCAATGCCACTCGCTCATTACGACCCAATGTCGTTCAAAACCACCACTCCCACACTCTCCCGACGACCCTTCCAAGTTTCCAGCAATCTCGGGCTCTTTCCGCCGTTTCCCAACCCTTTGCGACTTCTCGCACTTCGCGGTAACGTTTCCGCTTTCAATCCGGGTCTTGTGGGACGTTGCCGTTGACACTTTGGGTTCATTCAGCAGGCGCTCGGTGGCCTTCGTTGGCCTTCCTCGTTGTCGCCGCTGGGTTCTGATGTTGTTTGGTGGGGTTTCCAGTTTGGTTTGGCGAGGTCGGCTTGTTCTCATTCGTGGGATGATGCTGACGTTGAATCGTTTCTTTTTCGATGCATCCACGCAGGGATTGCTTCGGTCGTTGCGCTTTGTCCTTCGCGAGCTCCTTGGCTCCAGCGCTGTCGATTCGCAGAATGGTAGGTTTCTTGATTTTCGCACCTTTGGGGTTCATACATTTACACTCGGTCCAGTCGCTGACCAATGTGTTTGCGTAACTTGCGACAGCGGTTTCGATGAGCGCTGCGAGGGGTTCGTCTTCAGTGTTGACAATTAATACAACGCAGGTACGTTGTTCGTTGGTGCGGCGTTTGCTGGTGCGGTTCCGTTTGCGTTTGCGTTCGGGGACCGGTTGTGTCTTGGGCGCTGCCTCTCTGGGCGCTGCTCCTCTGGACGCTTCCACTGCGTCCTTGTGCGACGCTTCAACTAATGCGTCTCTCTTCTCGTTCCCATTTTCCCCCACTACTTCAGAATCGTCCTTCGTGTCCTTCCCTTCCTTCCCTTCCCCCACTCGTCGCACACGGACGCACGCGGCTTCGTTAGCCACTCGGGGATGGGGACGACGATTCGTGGGGATGGGTTCAAGTCTCTTCGCTTGTGCGGTCTGCGCGGTTGCGTTTTCTTCTTCTTTGGGTGTTTGCGCCACATGCGTAAACATCGCGAGGTAAGCTTCGTCTTCTTCGTCACTCAATTTCTTCTTCTCAAGAGTTCTTCTCTCTGATCTTCGGTGCGTTTCCGCCACCACCGCATCCAGCACCTCCCCGACCTCCTCTGAGACCTCTCTCGCCGCCACCACCACCACATCGCCCTCGGTGGCCTCTGCCGCCGTGTCTGCCACCCCCTTCCCCACTGCGCGCTTCTCTCTGGCTGGTGATGGTAAGTGCGGTCGACTGTCGATGTGTGTGGGGTTTCACTGGGTCGTTTCTGAGTGCGGCGCGTCCTGGGAACTGCGATCGTTCGCTAACTTCCCTCTCCATCCGTAGATTCTTGACGAGGTCTTGAATCAGGTGTGTTTGGGCAGCGAGTCGTTCTTTCATCATTCGTCGTTGCGCCACTAACTCAATGCGCAAATCTTTATTCTCAGCCCTCATTAGGGCGAGCGACTCCTCAATCTCAGCCCACATTAGGGCGAGCGACTCCTTCTCAATCTCAGCCCGCATTCGGGCAAGCGCTGCCCATGGAGCCCGCACATGCGGCAGCCCCTCCTCGTCTCCCACCTCGCCGAGTTGTCGACATCGTCGTGGATCCCAACGCTACCACCACCCAATCCCAATCTTTCTTGCGAGCGCGCACCACTGGCAGCAGCTCGCTCCTCTCCTTCCTCCTTCGCCTTTCCTTCCACTGCTTCCTCCTCTTCCCGCCTGCGCCTTACTTCTTCCCCTTCTCTTACATCTTCTTGCAAGCGCGCACTACGGGCTGCTTGCCTCTCTTCTTCCCTCGCACGCGCTCTTCCGTCTTCTTCTTCCGCATCGTTGCGGGACGCTAGCCGGTGCGACGGGGTCTTCGATGATGCGGAGACTCGGTCCGCTTTCTTAGGGGTTGCGCGGGGAATCAATTGGGAGGACCGTGGGGGCGTGAGGATCATCGTTGGGTCATCGTTGACCGTTCGGTGAAGGGATGGATGGGTGGTCTAGCTAGCACTGTAGCGTGGAATTCGGGCAAACGGTTGGGCTCATATCCTATAGAAGGTTATTGGGCAATACATGTAATCTCTTAGTCGCCACTAATACAATCCTTCAAGCCCCTCGTACTTATATCCTCGAGCCACCATGACGCGATCCTTCCGGAACCTTCGATCCGGCTTACTTCATCATCCCATCAACCTTAGCTAAGCCAGATTACGCGTCGCTACTCTAACTATACTAACATGTTCATATCTCTTTCCATGAAAGGCATATCAATGTCATCATATAATTTGAGATGCGTCAATAGATCTTTCATACGCCTGGGGTTGGATTTGATCAATTTGCACTTTGTTCAAGAACGTATTGTAATCCATATATTGACGGTAGGCACAAGGTTTGTCTTTTATCAGCATGTATACAAATCCATTGCGTTTTATGAGACCTCGCTCTTTTGAATATTTCCAGACCTCCTTGATCAACTTGAAGTGCGGCGTGCCTTTCTCTTCTTCCTCGTCTTCGCCATCTTGACCATTCTTCTTTGGTGGAAATAAAGCCGTAAAATGCTTGTCGCCAATGCTAGGATGACAAACAAAAAGGAGATTGTCACCTCGACGGACAAGGAAGGGGTGATTGTTGTGATTCTTGTGCGTCCTTTTGCAGAGACTACAGTCAAAGTCTGTGAAGGTTATGAGGGAACGAATGTATTAGCTCTATTCGCTCAGTTTGTTACAATACAAGTTCCCCACTACTTATACTAGCTAAGTGACATGATGTCACACTTCTGGAACTTTCCAGTAACGCGTAGTGCTTGCGCAATCAGCCCATCAACCCAACTCGGCCTAATTACGCGTCGCTATCTAACTATGCTAACACTAACAAAGTCTTCCGTCTCTTTCATTATGATCCTTTGGTGCTCGTCCACTTTGACGAATTGATGATTATGGAATAATGGCGACATCTTGAATCGTTCAAAGTCTTCGTTCGAGACGGCGTCATTGGCACACGGTTGCCTGAAGGTGGCACGTAGGTCTTCATTATACTTGTGGTGTTTTTCACGTTTGCATGTATGTAAGATATTTTTTTTGATCCATCCGGGCATGGTGGAGATGGGAGCATCTGTTATCTTATCCGAGGGCTGCCAGGAGTAAGTGGCATCATCAACAATGCTGGGAGGGCACATGATGAAGCCGCCATCTCCGCGTAAATCAATTGCACACAATGCGTCGTTGACCGACATCACTTTAGCACTCGTTGTTTTCACTTGCGCAGCAAGGTCTGGATCCCACATGAAATAGTAATGCATCCCGCCACTTGGAGTGGTGCATTTCAAAGTATTCGGCTCTCCAAAATGCTCACATAGGACTTGCCAGTCATGCACGCCAGTGTTCTGGCTGTGCAAGTTGGACTTGTCTTCTTACTTTCTGGTGCGCGATTGTCGATGTCCAAAACCAGGATTCCGGACATGCTCCCCGTCAACAACCCAATGTTAGCACGGGCACCGGGTACCATTTTCAAAGACTTGCTCCAATCAGACACTTTATAAGTTTTCCATTTCCCCAATGGATGCTTCTTAGTGGGGTGGGCTGGAATAGGAACGAATCCCTTCTTCATAAGTGTCGTCTTGGCTTTGTTTAAAACGTCAAAAGTTGCACCGTTCATGTTTGTGTGTTTCTTTGTAATGATACTCTACTTCAGCATGTCTTTATATACCTTTTTTTCCACAACTACTCAAATGTGATTGTGTCACGCTCTCCATACTTTCCACATCTAACATCATCGCTCTTGATGTTTCTCCAGAGACAGAGTTTAAACTTGGAAGCTCTACACTCCCTCCATACATTTCTGAGTAGTTGAGTAGCAAGAAAAGTCTGTTTAACGAAAAATTAAAAATCTGAAAAAAGAGGTGAAGAAAATTGAAAATTGAAATAGACAAAAGTGAAAAAGGGCAAAACTCAGCTACTCAACTACTCCAAAATGAGGAAATCATTTGGGGCGGTGTTTGTACTATCGATAGTACACATTTATACTGCGTACACGAAGATCCCATTTAAAGAAATGCGACAGTATAGTCAAACAAACAACAAACGTGAATGGGGTATCATGAAAATTTTGTCCGCGTCATCAACGAACATGGTCACAGTGGGGATGATTTGAAAAAAACATGGCAGAGTTTGAGGTGTTGGAATACCGCCTAGATAAAGAAATGCAATGTATCTGTACACACCCGATCAGACAAAATTGTCCCGTTCGTAATAAAGTTTCAGGAGTCATCTTGATAATTGGCAATTGTTGTCTAAGGAAATTTGGGACGGAAGAACAAAAGCAAAGGGCTGAAGAGTTAAAGAGGCAGTTTGAAAACACGACGTCAAAATTCTCGCTGTGCGACAAACGGTACTCTAAGTTTTATGGCCTATGTGACGAAATATGCAATTTTTGCTTTAAAATGAATTTGAAGTGCGGCGCTAAACTGGAAAAGCACTATCGATAGAAAATCACACTTTATCATCCCGAAGCACCTTTGTGAGGGTGAAATCAAGTTTTGTTCCATTTTTTTGTCTGAGACCTTTTTCTGCTCGCATAAATGTATTCTGAGAGATACCCGTTTGTCTTTCCAATTCAAGCCTACTTCGGGTCTCATACCCTTTTACACTTCCATCTTTTTCCCTCACAATCGCTCTCCAAATGTAATGTTTGCGCTGCGGGTTCCGTGTCTTTTTTGAAGCAGGGATGTTCGGTGTTTCGGAAACAGAGATACCTGGTTTTTCATTCGGACCGTTCGCATCGCAGGACCAAAGTTCATAATAGGGGATGTCCATCTTCTTTGCCAAACGTGCAAGATCAGTCCCCTTGAAAATCTCAATTTTGTCATCCTTTTGCCGGGTCACTGTGTAAGTATAAAGCGCGACCATTTTTTAAATATTTGATTATAGACATTAATTTTTTGATGGCATCACTCGTCACAGTCGATGATGACATTCTCAACCATATTCTCCCCTATTTGACCTGCTGTGAGAAACGGCAACTTTCGAGTACGTGTAGACGTCTACGGTGTGTGGAAGTACGGGATGAATGTCGCAAACATACACCTATCGGTCTATTTTGCAGACTCCATAAAAATGTCACGGATTCGGAAAGGGTGTTGTTTGATTGTTTATGGAGGGAATACCGGTATGAGTATTTGGGAATGGAGAGGGTCACTTCCCGTTCTGGTTATTCCGGTATCGTGAGATGTGACGACAGACAAAAGGTATTGACTTGGAGCGTTTGAGGAAATATAAGTTGTTCTATCAATAGTAAAATGGCCAATAAGCGTTGAAAAATTTCGGAGGGTGGTAGTGATGAATCAAGCGAGGGAGAAGGTACTTCGGGAGAAGTATATGATGATTGAGGAGATGATGAGAATGAACCTAAACGTACACATGGCGCGACGCATTAAGGAATACTGCTCTGTCTCGAAAAGGTTGGACGCCGGCTGTATGAAAGAAGTTGATGACATGAGTGTTGACGAGATGTTGGATTACCTTAAACAAGACAATGACGCTTGGAATAGTATTGTCATGGACTACTATCGATAGAAAAAGTGTAACTACTCAAGTGTGACAGGATGAAGTTGATGATTGTTGTATAAAAACAGCTAGTGTTAGATGATAGTGAAGGGAACCTCAGGGAGTCTAAAGAAACTCTCTTACAGGATAAAAGTTGAGTAGTTGAGTAACGAAAAAAGTTAGTTTAATGAAAAATTGAAAAATGAAAAAGTGAAGACTGAAATTTGAAAATTGAATTGGAAAAAGTGAAAAAAGGGGAAAATCGCCTACTCAGCTACTCAAAATGAGGAAATCGTTTGGGGGATGTTGGGTGTATTTTACTATCGATAGAAAATGTTGCATTTTGTCAAATTGCGCCATTTAGCTCGGAGGGAGATGGTCGCCAGTGAATCCTCTAGTCAAAAAGCGCTCTGAGGGAGATCCGAATAATCGTGGTTGACAGACGGGCAGTTTAGCAATGGATAGAAGTCTGATGATGTTTACTATCGATAGAAGATATTCGGTTTTTTCGCCGCCGGTGTCAATTCAAAATCGGGATTTTTCGGCGCATATAGGATATAGATTGCGTCATGGATCGAGATATAATCCTATCACATTATATACATAATCCTATATAATCCTACATATACTATACATATAAGATAATATAATATAATCCTACTGAGTTAGTCCATTTTATGTATACATAAAATGGACTAACTCATTAATACACCAGAAAAAAAGCACCTTGGACGAAGTTTCCAAGCCAGTGGAAACCTCGCTGGTTGAAGCAAATACGCTTTACGCATTGGCCATTCTTTTGCGGTAGTACATACGCCGATACAGGGTCTATTTGGGGATACCCCATGCCGGTCGGTGCCTCTCCCAATAAAAAAATTGGGACAATGTGGGACATCTCTTGAAGAACGTTCCGAGGTGTGAAACCTCAACACGTTTTGGCACGATCCGCTATCCAACTTATGCGGTGACTGCGAAAGGATGCAACAAGCAAGTAGGCAATTTCAAACAAAACGGAGATGAAAGCGGAATTACGGGGAATAAAAGCCGTAGTATCACCACGCCCAGTTTTTTGCACTATCAACAACGGATGAAGGTCAATGGTGAAATACGAAAGGCAAAGGAAGCAAAAGCAAAATGAGGAGGATGAAAGAGAAGACCCGGATGACCAACTTCTATATACTGTACAATGAATGGTCCATGTGACACGGACCAGTTCGCCTGCAACGACAGAATATGAGCCGTGAAGTGAAGAGCGCGATCGAGCTCCCATAGAACTTTTATCCTCCACTCACGGACACTACTAAAAGTGTCAAGATTGCTACTACTTGATCGTGGGTCAAAAAAAAGGAATAACCAAATGTAAAATATAATGTCGAACGGATGGATGTTAACTCCCACATTGGAAGGCGGTGCGCGATACTCGAGATTGCCTGTCTGTATGGCGGAACTTGTTTTGACCAGAGATTACAATGCCGGAAAGGAGAGCTAATGGCAGTGATGGTAATTTTGATGCAAAGTCGTGAGAAACAACAAAGTCGACCGGCCCCCTCATTTTCTGCCAGCAGACGGTGCCATCGAGTATTCGACACACCGAGAACAGGAAGCCCGAACAGTCACGGCGGATTCTCTAACAAGCACGTCTTCAAATCACTGGTTGGAATTACCCTCTCCCCTCAATAAATGTTTTTTGCGTAAAGTCATATCCAGTGGTTCAGACCGGATGCAGATACAGGGCTGGGCTATCCAGGATACCCACCTTGTCTCCCACCTAACAAGATGGAGCGGTGCGGCCATGACGGATTCTCCAACAACCGCGCCCTCAAACCACTGGTTGGAAATAGGGGCTGATGGTCGACATTTTTTTTGGCCTAAAGTCATATGCAGATGCAGGGTGTATTTGAGGATACCCATGTTGTCGCTCTCCCAAAAAAAAAGATGATGAAGTGATGCAGACGGCCACAGGCGCAACAACGTTCCAAGGTTTGTCGCGCCTGCGTAAAGAAATGTGTACTGAGAGCCGGTGATTGAAAGGAGCGGGCAAATTACCGCTGGTAAAAAGACGAAAAGGTGGGCAACTAGTCTAGTATCCAAACATGAGAAGGAGAAAGACGGATGACCATCAAGAGGGCGAAAAAAAATAAGCACAACTGAACGTCACAAGACAGAACGTATGGACGAAGCTTAACTCCTGGAATTGGCAGATCAAGTGCGGGGATTCATCCTTCCCGGGTTTTGTGGCCCGACAGAGAGATGTATGAAAGTGGTTCGAACGAGACTCCCATCAATATTCACTATTCAAATCTCACTAAGTATATTAAGTCCGTTGATACTCTATACATAAAAACCCAATAAACCCAAACCTCCCCGTCATCTAAAGTACTCCTCC
>JADGKA010001161.1:0-10219 GCA_027604605.1 Borealophlyctis nickersoniae
GAAGTTAAGCTGGTGATGGCGCAGTCAGTACTGTGGTGGGGGACCACACGGGAATACTGCGTGCTGTAACTTTTTGGTTTTTTGCGGCCAGTTGGACTGTTCTGTATTTCTGTCAGCTTGCTGGCTACCAATCTTTCAACCGACCTCGAAGGGCAATACCCTGACAGTACCTGCAGGTGCTATCCTTGACTCTGGCCGGTGACAACATACGTCAGCTGAACGCTCTGCCAGGTATTGTTGCCGGCTGAGAGAAAAAAAAGCTTGCCGCGTTAACAAAAAAAGCGTACTCAGGTCGACCCAATACCCACAATTGAATGTGCGCTTTATTGGTTTAGTCACAGGACCGTTTGCAGAAACCCCATTGTGCGTGCCATGATTGTGGCCATGTCCAGCTTCGAAAATAGAGATATTGTCTGGTTTCCGTAATTTGAGGTTGCGTCTCGTCAGTACGCGTAAGACATCGGGCATACGACTGCGCGCGCGCAGACCGAGTTCATCCCATTACGTTACCACGCGCCTTACACTTCACAGAATACACCGGAGGCATATGTCACTCCATCCTATTCGTTCGGGTTGAGGTACTGGACCTCTCGAACATTCTGGCTGTACCGGTTCCTTTTTTAAGGGGGGCGGTTCGGACTTGCCGAAGGATTCGGCACCGTTTGGAGATCATGTGAAATGGGATTTAGATCCGCAATTTAAAAGTGCGTGAACTCCGAAATGAAACATCGTATTACGGGAGTGTTTGTACAGAGTCTCAACATTGGGAAACGAACGCCCGGTGGCACCCCACAAAAAAACGTAATTACACCCAAAGAAAGCCCAGCGTGATTCGATACAACATCAAGTTAGCGCGTACCGCGCCGTTGCGTTCTCCATCTTCATGCGCTTCTAGCCACACAGGTTTTGCACCTCAACGGTAATCAGTTCTGAACGGGCTTGGTGCCGTGTATGTTCGAAGTACACACCCAGAAAAAGGCAAAAAAGAGTATAGCTTGGTCATGAAAAAGACGAGCGAGTGCCCCAAAGAAGAGGGCCATCGACTTTCTTCTGTTATTACAGCAAATACTGAAAGACGCACGAGGGATTTGCCCCCCTGTTTGGCGTGCTCGCACACGATCTAGAAGCTGAGGGGAGACATTGGGTGCAGTCAATATGTAATGCGTTGGATCATCGGTTGGAAATCGTTCCCCGTGGAGCAAAAAAAACTCCGTCCTGCGGCGGAGCACCATGCGACGTGGTAAACTGATCCTCCATTCACATCCGCGTTATGCGAAATTTAACAGAATGAGATCCTTCGCCATTTCCCAGCCGAAGACTATGCAAAGGCGACTTCCGCATCCGTTGCAGAGAAAATTGAGGTACCGACCGGCGCACATTAGCGGGTGCGAAAAAAAGAAAACAGATTCATCTTGAGATTCCCATATCAATCTAACACCCGATACCGCGAATCGGACGAGCGCGAACGAGATGGCCCGTGGAGTGTCGGATACCCATCCGATTTTGAGGTCCGAATGACGACTGAAACAACTCACATTCGAAGAAAGATGTGTGGTCCAGTCTCTTGCCCGAAAATATCCATTAAATACCCCTCGCGGTCTTGTAGGGACACTGGATCTGATGTCCGTCCCACTATTGGAGGGTTCAGCATTCGAGTGAGCGTCTGGGTCTTCAACAAAAAATTCCTTCTACCATCATGTCCATATTTCACAATGCGCAGATACACACATCATGGTAGGTACGGGTGGCAATTGCAGGCAATTGCAGAAAAGTAAACGCGGAGCGTTTGGCGAAGGCCAACATGGTTCAATCACGCCCATTAAGTTTCAAGTATGGAAAAGGGTAATCGAAGCTTTGAAAAAGAAGTTCAACCCATCAATCGACATTGGGAGAGGATTGGAAGTCCCAGCCTCAACTCGTATGCGACAGCGACATTGCCGCTATTCTGGGCTAACTAGCCAGAAAAGAGGCCGCATTTTAACCCGCTCCGCATTCGAGAGGCTATTGCTGGACTTTGCGGCAGCTCCCGCTCACTTTAAAACAGGCAGGCATGGTATAATCCGACGACAAGCTCTGACGGCCCGACTGTCCACCTGAACAACCGTGAAGGACAGAATCCATAATTGCAACTAGATAACTATTAGTGGGATGATATGGGTATCCAAATATTCCAAGCACACGACGCGCCAAAAGCCGATGACCCTTGAATTTGAATTTGAGCCAAGCGGCACAAGCACGTCGCGACCTGCTGACGACTGCAGACTCACAAAACCCCCATTCGACTTGCCCACATCCTTCAAAAACTCCGCTTTTTTTTCCTTCCCGTTCCTTTATAATCTCCCTTAGTGAGTCCAGCGTCTGCAAAAGTTTAATTCCCTGTGGTATGTATGTATTTGTGTCTGTGGGGTTGGTCACTTCCCGGCTTTTGCTGAAACGATTCGTTTGAAGCCAGTCCAAGCATCGTCACTAAGATCACCGTGCTTGAAGGTGCATACGCACAGACTGTGTATGCTTGCGGAACAGTAATACTCGGAAAACACTGCTCTTCACAAATCCCGCAGACTCCAGTCTGATTTCAGTTTCATTTGCATCCTTGCAGCACATTTTCCACAACTATTGTAAAACACATCACGGAGATAAAACAAAACCAAACACACACAGACGCATAAATGTCAGACTATGGCGGCAGCGGCGGAGGCGGCTGGCGCAACTCCTTTTCCGGAGTTGAAGGCGACTGGCGCTCTCGCGACCGTGATGGGCCTCCAGGATTAGGTGGACCCTCTGTGAGAAGGTCCAGTTGGGATGCTTCCGCTTCCTCTACCTTGTCCGCTGCGGCAGGTTGGGGCATGAACAACGCTGCTGGGTACGGCGGCACCGGGTATGGCGGAGTGTACGGCAGCACAAGTTGGGGAGGAGGTGTTGGGTCCGGCGGATACGGCAGCGGCAGCGGTGGATATGGCGGTGGATATGGCGGCGGTGGAGGTGGGTATGGAGGTCATGATCGCCGAGATCGCTATACTGGCGGATACGGTGGATCTTCTAGCGGTTCCGGGTGGGGAACGGGTGGTGCGAGCGACGCATGGGGTACCAAGAGTCGCGGGTGGACCGGGGAAAGAAGCAGCTACGGGGGAAATTTCAGCTACGGCTATGAACCCCCTGAAAAACCTTCCTACAGGGAAACATCTTACTCTGCATCTTCCCGCGCGTCGGTTCAAAAGTGGGATACAATCGGGTACTCACGCAGGATGAGCATTGAAGACAGCGGTGACACGTGGGGAACTGAAATCCCCGGTTGGGAAGGGGATGGATGTCTCTGGGACCGCGAAGACTGCGTGATGGCCTCTACCGCCTTTGCCGACCCAGACAGCAATACCTTCTTTGAGGGCCCTGCATGGGATGCCGGACAGGACTGGCACGGATGGGACGGGCAGGGTGCCAACTGGGACACCGAATGCGACGAATGGGACGAGTGCGTCATCCCTGGCGCTGAAGAAGAGGAATCCTGGCACGAAACATTGCCTGGATGGAACGGGGAAGGATCTTCTTGGGATAATGATCCGTACATCTCTACCATGGTTGCTCCTGCCGTCGAACGGGACGCCGGTCAAGAACCCTGGTATGGAAATGTCGTTATTAGCGCCGCGGCGGAAGGACCGCAGCGGAATCGGTGGAACGATGAGCCTGAGTTGCAAAAGGCTGGGCCAATGACGAAAAGGGAGCCACTAGCACCGTGGTATCCCACCACAGGAGAACCAAAGAGAGTATCGGAATTGATTCTTGGTTGGGGGGAGCCTGGGGCAAAAGATCCTCGTGCTGCTGGCTGGAATGATGTTGGTGTCAATATGGTAGTCAATGCAGGGTGGGATCAGTGGGATCAAAAGGGTAAAAGCACTTTCGATGGTCAGGATGAACATGGACGCGACGGGGGCGAGGACTCTTACAGATCAGATACGTACGGCGGTCCTGATGGTTCTATGGACCGTAGATCGTCGAGGGATCGTGCCGACCGCCCTGTCCGGGGAGACAGGCAATTATACGTTCCCCCTGCACGGGCTGGCGTGGACCGCCGAGGATCCCTCGACTCGGCATCTCTGGGCCGCAGCAGCTCTGACTCACTGCCTTTTGCTGGCGGCCCTCGTCGTTCCTCTTTCGACCCTGGGTCCTCCTGGGGAGCAGATCCCTACGGCTCTAGCAGCTACGGAGGCGCACCCGCCTTTGGAGCACCGCCTCGGTCGGATGCTTTCAGGGCCCCCATTCCCCCACCGCCGCATCCACCAGCCGTGTCCCGAGGCCGCGGTCCTTCACGTTACCAAACCTCACGTGAAAGCATTACACCTCCCAACGGATGGGACGATGGCAACTCTCTGAGCTCTAGCAAAGGGCCCGTCCCGGCCGCCTTTTGGGACTCGCGCGGCGAAGGTTCACAAGAATTCGAAGACTACCACGACTCGTCCGGCTCCGTACATTACTGGGGACCCATTCACCACTGTAAACCACCCGAAGAATTCGACTACGACGAAACCCAACCGGAACCCGAGCCCAAGGCTGGCATCGACGGTGACTGGAAGAAGGCTCGTGAAGAAGTCTTCAAGAACGAAACTGGGTGGGGTGAACCTATTCAAGTCAAACCGTGGGGTGAAAGTCCGTTTGTCGAGGATATCGGCCATGTTGTTATGGGATGGGGCGATGAAGCACCACCTCCAGAAAAGGGTGAAGAGTCTGACAAGTGGGAGACAAAGTTGTCTGCGGCGCAAGGATGGAAAGACGATTCAGGTTCTGGAGAGCAGAGCAGAAGGGAGGAACCTCGGTACAATGCTGCGGAAGCACCGGCGCCGACGTCGTCGTGGCGAGACGAAGAAATTAAAGTGAAACGATGGGACGATGAACCTGATTCGTCGACTCATTCACAACAGGGTGACTCGTCCTCGCCTGTTGACAACGAACCCGCCACTGTCGGGTACCGAGGTCGCGGCGATGATGGTTACTACCACCCTCGCGAAAGCGTGAACAAAGAACGTGCCGTGCGAAAGGCAAAGTCCCACGCCGAGTTTAGGGAGAGCCCAAGAGAGACACGCGAGGACGTTGCCAATGGGAGTAGAGCTCCTCCTGCTCGTGCAGAGCCTGCGCGCGACGCGGATCGTCGTAAACCGAGAAACCCTCTGAATGCGTCTGCAAGATTACTCAAAATGGCTTTGCCGACGGAGACCACGGCTCCAGCTCCTGCAAAAACGTCGGCTGCCAAGGAGAAGGCTTCGACTGAGATCAAACATGCGTGGGAGACGGATAAGGATGTTCGACCTGTCAACAAGGCACCGCAAGTTGATGAGGACGGATTCAAGATTGTTGGACGTGGAAGACGCGGGAGTCATTCCGTCCATGCACCGGCACCTGCTCCGGCTGCAACGTCGACCACCAAACCCTCGAAATCTACTCCCGCTCCAGCTCCGGTCTCAACCGCCAAACCTGCGAAACCTGCTCCCAAACCGGTACCTGCTGCTGAAGAGTCTGGTCACATGGTTGCGGTGGAGTTGACTGTGGACCCTGTGACGAACCGTGTTGTGATGCACAGAAAGGATCGCGTTGTTTCGGGTGGTGGACGCGAACGCGAGCGTGAACGCGGGGCACCCGCAAGCACGTCCCACCAGCAGCAGCAGCAGCCTGTTGAAGACGTTCGCTCCAACGGCCGCCGAAAGTCTGCTCCCGCCTCTGCTGTTCCTGCCGATCAACGGCGACCGCCGCCAAAGACGCCGTCGCAGAGTGAGTTGGCTGTCGAAAAGCCACCAAGAGCGCCTCCTATCGTCGATTATCATACTACGCCGACAAAAGGTGGCCGTGGTCGGAATGGTGGGGAGACTAGAAATCCGCCTGCTGGGAGGACGCCTGCAACTCCTGCGACCCCCAAGACAACGTCTTTTGGAGGGAGGGTGTGGGTTGATTCGGACAAGACCGATAGGTCTGCCGCGTCGCCTAGGACACCGGGTAATGGAAGGCTTCCTGTCTACGATGAGTAAGTAGTGTTCTCGCTCGAGTGAACATCACATTTTTGTGACCTATACTGAGCGATTCCCATTCTTGCTCCATCAGATACATATCCCTCCGAGAAGTCGCAGACGGCCTCAAACGCTCGACCCTCCTCCAAGGCCACCTCCGCATCAACAAACGCAACCGTTTCGACGCCTACGTCGCCATCGAAAACCAAGAAACCGACGTGTTCATTTCCGGTCTCAAACACCGCAACAGGGCATTTGAAGGCGATTTGGTGGTTGTGCAGTTGTTGCAGGGTGCAGAGTTGGAGGAGCAGAGGGGTAAGCAGAAGGATCGGAAGGATCGGATTCGGAGGGAGAATAAGGAACGGCAGAAGAAGTGTGATATGGATGAGGTTGAGGAGGAGGAGGTTGAGGAGGAACGGGAGGAGGATGAGGAGGAGAGTGGTGAGTAGTTTTGCGTTGGGTTCGTAAGGACTGTGCGTTTGTTCATTTCTTATGTTTTGTTCGTGATAGCTGAGGACCGTGTGTTTGGACGGGTTGTGTATATTCTTGAGCGTAAGGCGCAACAAAGTTACGCGGGCACTTTGATGATGGATTCTCCTGCTGGTGGGCGCCGCGATACGCCGACCAAGACCAGGCGAGGACGGGATGCTCCAAAGATTGTGTGGTTCAAGCCTGTAAGTTGTTTATCTGGCTTTTGTGTCATTTCATGTTTACACCCGGACGGCAAAACTCACTGAACCGGACAACCCAGACCGACAAACGCGTCCCTCTTCTCGCCATTCCCATCGAGCACGCACCCAAAGACTGGCTCGCCAAGCCGCAAGCCTTTGAAAACGTCCTTTACCGAGCCATGGTCCGCAAATGGCAGGCGACGTCCAACCATCCTTTCGGAGTTGTGACGGGTGTGATTGGACAGATGGGGGAGATCCCGATTGAGACCGATGCGTTGTTGTGTGATGCTGGGATTGATTGGGATGAGTTTTCGGAGGATGTTGATGAGTGTTTGCCTGCGACGGTGAGTTTTAGGGGAGAGGTGTGTTTGGAAGCGAGGAGAGACTCTAATTTGCAGCGGTCATATTAACAGCCATGGACGATACCCAAAGAGGAGATTGCTGCTCGTCGCGATCTGCGCCAGGAACGTATCTTCTCCATTGACCCCCCAACAGCCAAAGACTTGGACGACGCCGTCTCCGTCAAACCTCTCGACGACGGCACCTTTGAAGTTGGCGTCCACATTGCCGACGTATCCTACTTTGTCAAGCCCGACACTGCTCTGGACAAGGAAGCTCTCCACCGCGCCACGACCGTGTACTTGGTCCAACGCGCCATTCCCATGCTTCCTCCCCTCCTCTGTGAAGAGTTGTGTTCCCTCAACCCGGGCGTGGACCGCCTTGCCTTCTCGGTCATTTGGAAATTCGACGACCAAGCCCGTGTCCTCGGCAAACCCTGGTTTGGACGCACGGTGATCCGTTCCTGCGCCAAACTGAGCTACGACCACGCGCAAGCCATCATTGAAGACCGTGTGTGGAACGATGGGCAGGATTTGCCTGAAGTGAAACTGGATGGTGGATTCACGGAGGATGAGATTGAAGATGATGTGATGCGGTTGTATGAGTTTAGTGTCAAGATGCGGGAGCGGAGGTTTGCAAATGGCGCGTTGGCGATTCATTCTGTCAAGTTGTGGTTTGCGATGGATTCGAGTGAGAATCCGATGGATTGTGGGGTTTATAATATTCGGGAGAGTAATAAGTTGATTGAGGAGGTGAGTTTCGTATTCTTTGGCGGGTTGCTGGACGTCGGGTTTATGTGATTACTGAATTTTTGTTTCTGGTATTGTAGTTTATGCTTCTCGCCAACATGGCTGTCGCAAAGAAGATCAGCACCTACTTCCCAGACAATGCTCTCCTCCGCCGTCATTCTCCACCCATTCAACGGGCCATGAAAGATTTCGTCGCCTTTGCTGCCAAGCTCGGGTACGAGATCGACCCCACGGATTCATCGAGTCTCCAAGCCTCCTTTGAAGCCATCGAAGACGAACAAACCCGCCAAGTGCTCAAGCTCCTCTGCATCAAACCCATGCAAAGGGCCAAATACTTTTGCACGGGGTCAGTGGATATCGAGCATTGGCACCACTACGCCCTCAACGTCCCACTTTATACCCACTTTACGTCCCCCATCCGACGGTACTGCGACCTGGTGGTGCACCGGTTGCTGGACAAGGCCATCCGCAACGACACGAACCGCGACGGATTCGACAAAACCACCATCGCGTTCATGGCCAAACAGTGCAATAACCGCAAGGAAGCCAGCAAAGCCGCGCAGGATGCCAGTCAGAAACTGTACCTGTGCGCGTATTTGCACCTTTTGGCGGAGAATATGGCTGATAAGGCTATCGTTGAGGACGCGTTGGTGTACAATGTCGGCAGCCGGAGTATGGATGTTATGGTGCCGAGGTTTGGGATTGAGAAGCGGGTGTGGGTTGAGGATTTGGTTGAGTTGGGAGCCGTGGTGGGCAGTGAGTTTGATGAGGAGAAGCTTAAGATGAAGATTTATTGGAATAAGGAGCGGTATGGTGGTGGCGCTGCCGATGTGGATGATGTTGCGGATGGAATGGCGAAATTGGCCGTGACCAACGGGGACGATGGGGACGACAATGACGCTGACGCTGACGCTGAGGACGTTACGGCGCAAATGGACTCGCTCGCCATCACCGACGCCTCCTCTTCCTCCTCCACCGTTACCCCCACGCCCAAGAAAACCAGGAAACGCGCCTACGACCCATCGACGGTCCATATCCAAACCGTCGGCATGTTCGAGTCTGTTAAAGTCCGGATCATACCTGACGTTAAGAAGAGTCCCCCGGATTTCAGGGTGTTTGTTGCGTACCCTGGGGATAAGGTCCAGAAGAAGGCGGAAGTGGCGGGTGCGCATGGAGAGGCGGCTGTGGTTAGTTGTCCTGGGATTGCGGAGGAGGTGTATTGATGGGAATTTGGGGTGGTGGACTGTGTTGTGGTGTGAATGGGTTGCGAAGGTGGAGGGAGGTGTGGGAGTGGGTTTTATTTTATTTATTTTGGGGTTGCGCTGTATCGAGTGGGGGTGTAAATAAATAGTTATTGCGGTTTTAGCTGTGATTTGCGTTCTGTTTTTGAGTGGTGATTGTGTGATGGTATCGTTTGTATTTCACGATGAAATCTGGTTCACACCCACGCACGCTTCCCCCACTTTTTCCGTCACGCACCGCGCAGTCAAGTCTTTGCAAATTTGATTCTTTATTAACAGTGTGCACATCCCTATCTACATTATACTGCAACTACAAGTTTCCCTACCCCTCCTTGATTCACTACGCCAAATTAACCCACCATCGTCCATCCCACCATGCAATGTAATAAATACCTCACCACACCAAAATGCCACGCCGTTTGACTTTGCGACAACCTTCTCAACTGTTTCCCAATTTCATTCGCATTCATCAACAAAACTCCTTTTTTAACTCTCCATGATTTTGTCCGTTCCGGTTCTCCTCGTCAAGTACGGGTGACTTTGACGCGTGACGCTGTGACGGAACTGGACGCAAGTTGAACACCTCAACGATTCGGAGGGGCGGGCGGTGTAACGGTGGTGGTGGTGTGACCGTTTCCGACGATGTAGGAGGTGGAAGCGCCCGTCGTTGCGGCGGAGGAGGCGGTCCCGCAGTATTCGACTCGGACACACGCAACCTCACCACCTCCTCCGCTCTTTCCCGCGACATTCTGCGGTCATGGACCCACCGCGCCAACAACGCGCTCCGTTGCGCAGGGTCCATGGTTTTAAACACTGCAAAGATCTGCACGTTTTGGAGTCTCGGTGGTGTACCCTGTACCGGACCCCACAGTGCCGCCCAACACCGTGTACATTCGAATTGAAAGTCCCGGTGTTGGTACGTACCCACCAACATTTTCTCCGTGACGAGCGTGACACCCGCGGTGTTCTGTACCCCCTGCGCGAGTTGGAGGTGCGGGATTCCCATTGATTCCAGTGGGATTTGACGGAGGAGGTCGGTTTTCACTTCCCCCCCGCACGCAGGGTGCGTGGAGACCCACCCCCACACGACGAGGAATTTCTGGAGCGGGCAGGTTCTGAGGTACTCCCATTCTTCGAGGATGATGTGGAGGAGGTAGGGGTTGCGTATGTGGAGGAGGAATTTGGAGGTGGGGGGGGAGAAGGTGGTGATGGTTTGGGTGGACCAGGAC
>JADGKA010001162.1:0-10217 GCA_027604605.1 Borealophlyctis nickersoniae
GGATTGTGAAGGTTGGGGGGAGGTGGGTGTAGCTGCGTGAGTGTCGGGTGAGTGAGGTGCGGTGGAAAGAGGGGTCGGAAGGAGTGTTTCGTTACCTGTTGAACTCCCATGTGGTTCTTACGGAGGAGCCTTCGTTTAGATCGTATCTCACGTAATGGTAGGATCCTGATGAGTTTGCGAACGAATCAGCATCGGATGGACCATCCTCGGGGTAACTTCCAAAAATTAGAACGGAGAGTAATTTTTCCATTACCTCGAGAGATATTGAGCGTTATGGTTTTCGGAGGCAGTTCCAAGATTTCACTTAATCTCGGTCGTTTATCGAAAAGGTACACGTCCACCTCTGATGCACCCGCAACTTGGACTTTACGAAACCATTTGGAGTCTATTTCAACCAACTTCCTATCTCCAGCCTGATAGTTTAATGCATTGATTACTTTACGTGTAACCAACTTCCGCCAAGAGATGAAAGAATGAAAATAACGCACCACAACAGTCACATCCTCCGTTCCCGGTTTCGGTATGAAAACAGCCGTCAGGATCAAAGCTAATACCAATAGCACACCTGCGCAGCATGAGATGGTGCAGACTTTTTTGCGCGCTGGGTTCTGGGGAGGACGCATAGGAGGGTAGTGGATAGAGTGTGGAACAAAAGCCGGGGTGGGGCGTGGATTTGGGATGAAGCGGGGAGGTTGAGTGCCATAGGTGGGTTGGCGACTGGAAGAGTTATAAAAGGAGGAACCTAGAGCGCCGCCTGCTGCACCTAGCAAGAGGGCAGGGACCCAGGAGCTGCTGCCGCCATTGTGGTTGTGGTTGTGATGGTGGTGGTCGTTGTGGGAGTCGGATGAAGGGGAGTTCCAGTCTGAGGAGTCAGAGAAACCACCCCCTCCGTCGTCGCGATAACCAGTGTCTTCCATTTGCCGGGTGCGTTTCCTACCTACTTGCAAGATACGGCTATTTTAATATGTGAGTACTGGAAAGGTTGCTGCCGCTGGAGAGAAGCCAATGAGAAGGTAAAGAAGGTTGAGGTGGTTGAAGACCAAGTGGGACCTGTGGACGCGATGAAGTGATTTGATTGGATGGAGTGAGTGGCTGGTGCGTGGCTGAGGTGGCGGACCCACTGAGACCCATCTGGGATATATGAGTGTGACACAATAGAGACCCGCTTTTTCGGTTCCGGCGGTTCCAGCGGTTCCAGCGGTTCCCTTTCCAGGGCAGGGGCTCCTGCACTCCTGCTGAAACAGAGGGCGCGCCGTCAAGGAGCAAACCTTGCTTCAACAACCAACAACCTCGGAACCCGCTACAACCTCGAAAGACCCTCCTATTGACTTGCAAAAAACTTGCGCTAAAACACCCTCTATTTCAAAAAATATCGTTGCTACAATTCATCTGACAGCAAAACTCACAAAGGCGGCAACTGGGAGAGATAGGAGGTACGGACACTCACACTATCAACCACTACAGTAAACAAACAAGTTGACATGTGTATCGTCGTTTCCCGTGAAACAGAATGGCTCCGATATCACCCTCCTCTCCTCCTGTAGCTGCAAACGGTCCAACAACAACGACCTCAACAATTCCAACTGTACAAATCCCGTTTGTCACAAGACAGGACGTGAAGGAAACAATAAACAAAACAAACCACGTCGTTAAAGCAGCTGCAAAATATAGAAACGCTCTAGGCGTCCTCGCTTCCGTCGTGTCTGATTTATCCGATGCGTTGAATGATTTGGCGAAATGTAAAACCGTCGTTGCCGTCGCGAGGAGTGAAGTTGGAGGTGAGAGGACGACCGAGCCAGTGAAGCGGGAGATGCGCGAGCCGAAGGCGAGCGATACTGCGCCCTTGCGCGAGCGGAGCGATGCGCTTGCCACATTAGGGTTAGACTCGAGGGCGAGCGGATGCGAGCCTCGAGTTTAACCCCAAGGTGGCCTGGATTTACGCAGCAAATCCGAAGGGGGGTGCAGGGGGGTTTACCCCCGTGCTTCGCATTTGCTTTAGCAAATGCCTGGATTTGCGAAGCAAATCCGATGCGGGGTTCAGGGGGGTTTACCCCCCTGGCATCTAATTCATCACACCACACAGACGATTAACAAACTAATGTCTACCTTCCATTGCAGAGGCACTTAAATCTTGTGGCGAGCACCATCTGCAAATGGCTAGGCGATTACGGGAGACGGTGAGTATTTTTGCATCCTTCGGAAAAAAGGAGATCCCTAGGAAGGTTCTTTGCATATTTTTTGTGTCCTGACGTTGCGACCAATTTGTGAAAAACCAAAAAAAGGCGGAAAAAGTGCAAAAAGAGGTGGAAGAACCAGTGACAAGAAGCATCACCGAACACATTGCGAACGTGGAGGTATGGGCAAAAGCTCGCTGCGAATTTACCGACACTTGCATTCTAATAGCAAATGTTTTTCAAAAAAGATGAACGAAAAGCGGTTGGTTCAAATGGGAAAGGATATTCAGGATAAGATTAAAAAGGCGGAATCGGAAACTAGAAAAAAGAAGAGCCGTGATCCGGACCAACTGCAAAAGGTTGGTGGTCGAATTCATTCGAATAGTCACTTACGTGTCAGTCAATGTCATTTTGACGGCTGGTATTAAAATATCCAAAATTCTTTTACTCAGGCACTTAAAAATCTGAGTACCTATACCAGCGAGCTTCATGATCTTCGGTTTATTCATCAGCAATCTATTCTCGCAGAAGAGACGCGAAACGTCAAAAACGTCCAGTCGCACTGGAGTAATCTGCTGCGTTTTCAGGGTGACGTGTTGATGCGGTGTGGAACAAACGCCGCGCGTCTCTCGGACGAATTGATGGGAAAATATGCTGCAACGTCGTCCACCCCGACTCCAACGTCGTCTCGGACGGCTTCCCCTAGCCCGGTAAATGGAACGACGTTGCCGCGGGGGGCGATGACGCCCAGTCCGTTGCCAAGGCCGTCTGATGTTGGGGAACCGAGAATTTCGCTGGATAGGGGGAGGGGAGTGTCGATGGATGCTCCGCGGCAGTCGTGGGATAAGGGACCGGTTTCTGTGGCGGCTGCGGGTACGCTGCCACAACAAACCACAACGGTACAGCAACAACAACAGCAACCATCACCATCACAACAACAACAACAACAGCGTCAACCGGTAATTACATATCAAACTAGTCTTGCCAACATACCGCGTGAAGCCGCCAAGGGGGCGTCCGCCGCGAGTCCACCGAAACCTACTCCTATGAGACGGGGATCCCTTGACAGTAACACGGGATCATACGCCGAAGCTGCTGGACAAGCCTCAAACTCTTTAGGGACGGCTGGGCCTCTAGTAGGGAGTCTAAGTCTCGAAAGCCGAAGTGGCCGCGGCAGTCCCGTCCAAAATCTTCAAAGCGCTCTGCGCAACCATCAATCTCTCCCGCGCAACAACTCTTCGGATATTCTCGGGAACCTTCGCGGCGCCTCATCGCAACCTACACCCCCCGGCTCCCCCGAACCCGGGCAAAAAAAGCGCGTCCGCTTCCCACACCAAAAACCCATTGCTACCGTAGCACGCGAAGACGACGACGACGACGACGCGACCTCTTTGGAAATCCCCATGAACCCCACCAACGCCACACCGCAGAATTTAACGTCCACGTTGTCGTCACTGTACCCGCACATTTTCGCATCCGAGAGTTCGCAGTTGTGGGGTGTGCCTGTGCAAAAAGTTGCGTTGACGTCTGGACCTACGCAGGTCAGGACGCCCGAGGTGTATGTGTCCCCCGAGGCGGATGTGGAGAGTCAGATGGGGAGTGTTGTGGGTGTTAGTGAGAGTTTGGTCGGGTTGCCGCCTACCGCGGATATGGTGTATGCGATTCATGATTTTGCGGCGAGGAGTGCCAAGGAGATGTCCTTGACCAAGGTGCGTTCTCAATTATTTTTCGGCGTGTGTGTCCAGTTTCAATGTCCCCACCATTTCACTCACCAACCACCTATTTACCCCACAGGGCGACGTGGTAACAGTCCGTAAACGCCAAGGCACATGGATCTACGGCACCAAAGTCCCCCGATCCAAACCCTCCCCCACCACCGCTGACTCTTCCTCCAACCCAGCCTCCAAAGATAACAAAGATACAAATAACAACAAATCGTTTGCGGACCGGTTCCGACGCGGCCCACCGCAAGCTGCGAGTTCACCGGCGGAAGTCGGGTGGATTCCTATGGCGTTTGTGGCAAAGTTTAGTCCGAAATGAATCAAGTTTTTTTTTTGGTGTGTTGTGTGTGTGTGGGTCGAGTGTGATTATTTAGATTTAAAATGTTGTAGTGTAGGAATGTGGTGGGCGGGGGCGAGGAAACCCCGCATAGTGATGTTACTGCTACGTCTGCTACGTCTGCTACGTCTGCTACGTCTGCTTCTTCTTCTTTGTGAAAAACTTTTTTTTTTATTATTTAGGATTCTTGGGTCTGGTAGTGTGTCGGGGGAGTGATGGATAGGTACGATAGTGGGATAGTGGTAGTGAAGTGGGATTAGGATGATAGAAAAAAACAAATTCTTTTTTTTGCCGCGTAGGCTTGGCCGCATAGGAATTTTTCTTTTTTTATACTCTGTCTCTCTCTCTGAAATATTTTGAGTAACGGATAATTGTCTTTGAGGATATGTATCCGTTGGACGGTGAAATTTGAAATTTGCTCGAGGAAAGTTGTGGTGTGGGTGTATCGCTTTGTTTGATCACGTAAGCTGTTTCGCACGCGTGCCGGACGGACCTGTCGGCTGTCAAAGATGGAGTTGCTAGTAGCGAATCTGTAAGAAAGCGTTACCGGGACGGAACGGTGGATGTCATTTTTCTGAGTAATTTCCAAATTTTGCGCGCGTGTTTGAATGAAGGTTTCCTCTTTCCCCGGCGGATTGCGGGTAGTTTTCACGGTTCCTGTGGTTCTTGTATCTGAATTTTGTTACCGACAGCTCTACTTTTCTATGTGACGCCCCTTTATTGTTCGGATATGAGCAATAAGCGGATTTTGGGCTGACGAAAAAACGGATGGGGATCATAGGCGAAGGGGATGATTGAATTACTGTTGAGGGTGGATTGATTACTCGCATTAGTCTACCCCTCATTGGTCTGAATCCCTTATGGCATCCAATCCATCTAACTCCAACGCAGGAGGCCTCTGTGGATGGGCAGGTGCGGTCTAAGGGGGTGTTGGGTATCCGCGGTTTGCCGCGTAGGCCTGGCCGCATAGGAATTTCTCTTTTATTTTTCTCTTGATGTCTCTGTTTTTTTTTTTTGGGGTGGGCCGGGGTTTTTTAAAAGATGGAACGGAAGTATCCGTTTCGACGGTGAGTTTGCTGCGGGTTGTGGTGCGTTGTTTGTTTGATCACATAAGCGGTGCTTGGAAGGACTTTTGGACGCGTACCGCACCGTTGTTCGTTGGGACGGTTTGACCAAGTTATACCCGTTCGGCAAAGGCAATGACTTCTCGCCATCAACAACATTGTTGTCGCAAGGGAGTTTTCCATTGATGACACTTTCTGCGTGCAAATTAAGGGCCGTAGGGGGTAGGTGTGCGTTTTCTGGCCTCCATTGGCGCACGGTCAGTTGCCTGGGTTGAATGGTAGCATGATGCATGGAACATGGCCCGATTATTTTTCTTGTTTTCGGTGGACGGCTTTTTTGTGGGGGAGGGGGGCGATGGAAGGGACAAGCAAGGTGTTAACAGTGCGTACAAAGTTTCCTGTTTTTGCTCATTTTTGCTATTCTGGGGTGGTCAACATTGCCAGGGGATTGAAATTTCCGTAGTTAATCATACGGGGGGGTGTGAGGGGGAGGATTTGAAAGTAGTATTTTTATCTTCATTCAATTTTTGAGCATCTGTAAACGTTATTGAATGTGAGGGGAAGGATGGACTATTTTCAAATCAAATTGTTGAAGATAGAGGACTAAACAAATGGAGGGAAGACAATAAAGCAGAATCCGTAACTCCCATATCCAATCCATCTAACTCCAACGCAGGAGGCCTCTGTGGATACGCGGATGCGGTGCAAGGGGGTCCCTGGGTATCCGGATGCGGTGTGTTGTTATCCGTGTATGATGACTTTGCCACCTTTTAGCGTGACTGTGCCCTCTCCGTTGAGTGACGTGAGGGTGATTCGGACCCAGTTCCAGTCACATTCCCACAACCGCCCCATCCATTCCACAGTATCGCGACCATCCCGAGAACATTTACGGTGCGCTTTGACGTTTGTGCCACATGGCCCCATTGGCCCCCTTCCTGAAACGATAAATTTGAGACCCACACATCCATACAAAAAAAATACCCTCGCTTTGGTTCATCACTTTGCTTCCGTTTCTCGTTCACACACACAACACTCCGTATCGGACAAAAAAAAACAGAACCCGGGCCTCCAGCACCTTCGCGACACACTCGAGTCCATTTCAACCCTCTCTAATCCTCAAACCAACAACCAACCCCAACAAAACAACCACAACGTCGACATTCCTTTAAAAACGGAGTATCGACGGACTCAACACAACTGTAACCCACCCAACCTGTCATGACCGAGGACCCCTCTATACGTGCCAAACACTGCTGCTTCTTCCTCTTCGCACAACTGGCGAACAACACCCCTTCCTCAGACAAGGACGCTAACGCTGGTCGTCTCGCTCTGCTCTGCGGCGTCCTATCAAACACTTTTGACGGAGGCTAGAACCCTCTTGCTATAACCGCTTATCGGCACGCACGCACGCTTTTTTTCTCGCTCTCCCTCGTTCTCTCTTTCTTCTCCTCTCGACGGTCGTTTGAGATCTCCTGTTGTTATCTTCATAGTCGCACCGCACCACCCCTGTTTTCCTTCCCTGGCATTTGCGAATGTCAACTTACACCACCACCACCTCTTCTGCAAATAACATCAACAACAACACCACCAGCACTGCAACCCATCACACCTCTGTTCATTCTTCGTTCAGACCCAAAACCACCGCAATGCCAGGCCGCATCCCCTTCTCCCGCATAATGTCCGAAGTCGAGCACCGCAACATGCGGTTCGTCATCCTCGACTGCCCATCCGAGGCAACCCTCCAGCCGTACATTGAAGAACTCGTCGCTCGAGGCGTCACGGACGTCGTCCGCCTCTGCGAACCAACTTACTCTGCTGAGCGTCTCCGCGAGCGCGGCATCCAGGTTCATGATTGGGCGTTCAAGGACGGTGGCGTGCCTCCACACCAGATCCTCCAATCTTTCCTCGCTTTGTGCGATGAGAGGTTTGGAGGTGTGATTGGTGGCGGTACCGGCGGCGGCGGTAGCGCTGCTCACGTTGCCGTCGCCGCAGATGCCAGTCCCGCTTCTTCGGACAGCAACAACAGCGCCGCCGTTGCAACCCACCCGGGACCCGTCATCGCAGTCCACTGCGTCGCAGGCCTCGGCCGCGCTCCGGTCCTCGTCGCCGTAGCCCTGATCGAATCAGGCATGGCTCCCATCGACGCCATCGAATTCATCCGTCGTCGTCGCAGAGGCGCATTCAACTCGGTCCAACTCTCGTACTTGATGGACTCTTACAAGCGCTTTTGGAAAAAGACGGGTGGAAACAACGGTGGTGGTGGCGGGATCGGCATGAGTATGGGGATTGGCGGGATCAAGGCTGCCGGGGGGTTGTTCACCACCGTCGCCAGGGCCGGGTCGCCGGAAGGAAGGAGGAGTAACGCTAGCAACGGGAGTGCCAGCGGTGGTGGAAACAATTCTGCGGGTGTGGCGGCGTTGAGGGAGAGTTTTGGAAAGGTGTTTCGGTTCAAGAAGAACCACCAGCAGCAGCAGCAACAGGCGACGCAACCTCAGCCGCCGCGTCCGCAGCAGCAGCAGGTGCAGGCTGTCGTGTGACTGGCCGGTCGGTTCTTGATGATGGTGCTGGTGTTGATGGAAGAAGGGATTCGGACCGGACTGGAAACGATGAAGAATCACCCACCGCAACCGATATCACACCACCGCAACCACCCGTCTTTTTTAAGTTTTAGAAAAATTTTCAACCTTTCATTTTTTTATCAACCCACCAAAACCACGAATGCATATTTATACATGCACTTTGTTTTTTTTTATTTGGGGATGTGGGAGGGATGTGGGAGGAAGGGGAATGGGAATGGAAAATATACGTGGAATATTTCCTTTTTTTATCGACCTTGGATTGTGTTGTTTTTGTTGCGTGGTTTGAGTGAGGTGGAATGAATTTGTCAAGGGCGGTGTTTCACGGCCAACCCTGAAAATATCGCGAGGAACGGACGTCGCGCGGAGTAAGTCCATGAGCCCCGCACTGGTGGCAAAAGGAGGTTTGGTCCGCCGCCCATACTGTACTTTCCATTTCAGTGTAAATACTGTGAATCAAAAGCACGCCAGCCAACCCCTGAGCGCGTTGCTGAAATTCGGAGTGCGCGTGAGTATGTAGCGTGAGTAAGTAGTTTAGGTATATTTCAGGGATTGTATTCCAAGTTTGTTTAATACGGTACTCACTGCATCCTCATCCGCCACCCTTTGGAGAAAATGCGGGGTAGACCCACTACCATGGACCCCCACATTCTATCCACATACGTTGTATCCACGCACACAAAACTATTCTCAAATCGCCGCCGACCCACAGGTTATTGACCCCGCAACCAGTTGTGCTCTACAGCAGATTTGAACTGCTGATTCCTTCATAATGAAACGAGGGGACTTTTAAAAGTCCGTAGAGCGTAATGAATGTAATGGACGGGGATTTACGGGGTTGGGTTGAGGTAAAGACCTAAGAGTGAATTGACGAAACCAGCCAACTGAAAAACCATCATTTAACGCGTGCGTTGCGACCCACAACCGGGAGGAGTATCCAACCCGTCTTGAAGCGTGAGATTGTGGTTGTGAGTAGGTGTGGGGGGTATGATGTCGGATGTTGGGGAGTTGCGGAAACGTAGGCGGGATCATGTAGAGCGTTTTTTGACGTTTGGCGTATAACTGTTTCGCACGTTTGCATGTTTACAAATGGCATACACTTTAGAGGAAGACAGATTTCCATTCTTGCGCCATTAAACCCGGATCTCCATGTGTCAATTCGAACCCCCCTCAACCACCGCAACAACCGACACCACAGAATACAGACAACACCAAAATCCAGTTTGATAAACCGTCCGCAACAGGCCCAAAACCGCAGCTCTCAAACCCGGCACACTCTATCGCAAGCGCTAGCAACATACTTGACAGAGCTGGGAAGCATAAAGTAGAAACTCCAATAAAAAAGTGCCTGACTGCAGAGACGCGCTTCATGTGGCTGGGCGTCACGTGTATTGACGCTGACCAATCAGCGAGTCGCCCCTCCACCCTCCTGCTCCACCTTTTGTTTACGCATCCATCCCTCAAATCTTCCCAGTTCCACTCACGACTTTTTGCATTTCAGGTTCACACTTACTTGGCCTTACTACTTGGTCACACCTTACTACCTCCTACTACGTGCGCCTGGCCAGCCACGGTTGCGTTAAGACCATTCTACTCACGCTCTTTTTGGCGTTTTCAGGTTTCCACACTTACCACGTGGCCCTTATGGGCAGCTACTATACGTGGGCTTACAGCGGTAAGACCCACGGGTCTACTCACGCGCCTTTTGCGTTTACAGGCGGGGAGTTGGACCGAGGGCCTCCTCGCGGCGCTCCCTGGGCAACAGATCCACCCTCCCGAGGCCGGTCTGGCTAGCGCTCGGTCTACGTTCCTTGCATTCCGCCGTGTGGGAGTGGGGTGGGTTTGGTGGTTTAGGTGTACCATTGTATCGTATGTTTATAAATGTATCGTTTTCCCATGGGCAATGTTCGAATTTGCCGGTTTCAAGAACAAAACTGCGAGCCAGAACGTTTCGCTTACAAGTAACTGAAAATGTAACACCTGTGGCAAAACAGGTTTTTGGTCCCCGCGCCCAACCTGTTTTCATTCTATTAAACATCACAGTATCAAGAAGCCCAAGATCCCAATTCACAAACATCACCCCAGCACACAAAGCGCCCTTCACTCACCCCCCTCCCACACACATCTCACACCCACACGAAAAACCATACATGTACTGTAAGTACTCCCTCCTGGTCATCACGCGTCCCTCCACCTCGACCGTATCCCCGTCAACATAACTGATCGTCACTTCCTCACCAGGAGCAATATCCCGTACCGCGATGACGGAGACGGAGAGGGGTGGGGTGTGGAATTCGAGGGTAGTTGTGGGAACGCAAGAGTGGTTTAGGAGGGAGAGGAGGGGG
>JADGKA010001163.1:0-10210 GCA_027604605.1 Borealophlyctis nickersoniae
CCTCTCTCCCCCCTCTCCCCCCCATTCCACCGCCATACTGTTGGCGCCCCTCGTCGTGCCGAGAACCCAATTGGTATCGATGGCCGGTGTTTGACGACCGATCCATTTCTTCTCAAATCACTATAAAAGAGAAATCAATTGGAAAATCGGAAATTAGTTTTAAGACAACTACAGTAAACGAAGCTAGGATTTCGATCAATAGTGGTTCCCACAATTACTCCAACCAGGGCCAGAGCCACCATCCGCATTCCCGATGCCTCTGTAGGCCTTCATGAATTCATGCAAATCCTTGCATCAATTAATTCCCTTGTTCCCTTTAGGCCCGCGAAGTTATCGACAGCTACCACAACTAGGCCACAGTTCCAACCCCGTCGCGAAGCTCACAATTCTGGACCCAAACTGTCCGTCCGTTCCCCAGTTCCCGGACACAAGGGGTAGGGTTCTTACCACAGTCGAAACGCAAGAGTGTGAGGACAGAATTCTCCGAGAACTTTGAAGTTTTTATCTCAAAAAACACAGTTGTTCTGCAAGTAAACACCGAAAAAGCGGGACGTCAGAACAGCTCCAGACAACTCTGAGCACGACGCCAGCACCAGCAGCAGCGCTACACCGGCCCGTACTATGGTTGACACTTACAGAACTTTGAGATGATTAGAGAGCAAGTTGTTGTTTTCGCAAGTGGTCATGCGGGCCATGCAAGTGGGGACAATGGAACAATGGGACACCGATCGCTGACTCAGATTCCCAAAGCGCTTAGATAATGATATATCACGTGTCATCCGACTGCGCTTTGGTTCGCGTTGGATTCGCGTTCAAGTCCCACAGGAAAGGCCTCAGAAAAGGTCGCTTTTTCTTAAGGGATGAAAGGGATTTTTCGACTTTACGCCCGTTGCCTTGAGATTCGAAAGTGTCCCCTTAACAAATCATCAGTAGATTTACGGCTTTTTGAAAGCGCTGAACCCGTCCCTTACCTTTTGCCTCGCTACCTAGAAAAATGGTAAATGCCGTAACTGTCCACACACCGGAACAAGGGTCGACAGAGTACTTGGCACACATCAGGACCATCGGCTCAATAGACACCTCCTTTGTCCGTTTTGTGTTGGAGACGCCTTACCCAGCACTGCCACCAGAGTCGTACTCGCTTTCACTATTTGATAGCGGCGGTCGCTGCAAGGAGTTAGCGGATGATGAATCAAATCTCTCGGGAACCATAGTACTTCACAGAAAGGGTGGTACCACAAAAGCGCCCATAATCCCACCACCTGCAAAACCGAGCGTGTGAATAGAGAAGAACCTTAAGAAGTATGCACCTGGCTTCATTTCTCCACCAATGGGTTGGAGCCCAGTGATGCTGATGATGCTGGGGAGGACATCGAAAAAGCTATTAAGACGTACCATGACAACATGCGGGATGGGTGTGTACGCCGGACCAAGCATGCGTTCTGGGCGGTGCTATGCGCAGCATAATTTGGGCCCACGTCCTGCGTCCAGAGTACGCATTTCTCCGTGTAAGTGGACAGTCCACCGGTACATTGACACACCCAGGGGACACCGATTTGGATAAGTTTGCGTAGGAACTAGTTGCACATTTTTGACGCCCAGAAATCCGGGTGTTTGGGGGTAGTATAAAATAGAGTATTTCCATATAGGTATTTAGAATAGAATAACACGGTCAATGAACAATAAGTAATGGCGCGTGGCGAAGGACTCCTCCCATGGTCAATCGCCATGTCTTCATCTCTGACTGAAACAGAACAGAGTGTGAGGCGAAAGCCCGCGGGAAGAGGAGTGCCAGAGACGTAGGAGACGGGAGAGAGTCAGTGAGTAGATGTAGCAGAGGGTGAGCTTCAAGCGGGTGATCAAGGACGCGCTTCAAGGCCTTGAGAGCAACAGGGATCACGGCACAGATCGTTTCCATGATAGCATTCTTCACTACCTGATGAAGTCCTCGATGGGTATTCAACTGATTCAAAAATGTGCTCAACTTTGCAAACTTTTCATCAGCAGCCCCTGAATTGCTTATCAGGATGCACATTGCGGATCAGCTCGGTCATGTCGAGAACAGAACATAAAGCATTGGTTATTCTGTCCAGTCGTTTAACCGTCTTTCGCATGTGAGGCGTCGGCGGCTTTAACGCAGCGCGAACGATGTGAAAGCACTGTGTAGCCAAAAAGACCAGTGGAGTCGACGCGTGGAGGAAGAAGAGTCGCGGTCAAACTGGAATCGTAGGGTTGCCGAGTCTTCAGACTTTGGCTGTCGGACTGAGGACACGATGTGTCGCTGGTTCGCCGCCAGCTGGCTCAAACCCTGGTTTGAATGTGAATGAAATGTGAGGAGGCAGCCGACCTACCGCCGTCAGTCAAAGCACCAAATGTGGGTGATAGGTGGTATCGTCGTTAGCGGTGATAACGACCGTTTCGGGCTCTTCTTCCACAGTCAAGGCGCAAAAAAGCTTTCTAGCCGGACCCCAATCCTCAGTCCTAACGATTCTGACCAGCCCATTGTTTTCCTTTATGATTTGATCCACGGTGCGTCCCAACTCTGCAGCTGGACCCACGTTCACTCGCGTTACCTCGCGTGTTATGATAAGTATGGCGTCCACCCTTCTGCTTTGGGTGACGGCGGAGACGATAGTTCCGTTTGTGGACTCCATACGCCCTGGGAAACTGCTCATGCTGATACCCACTCTGGTGGTTGGCAAGGAGAGTGGTGCCTCACCACCCACCGTCCTTCCCAACCATTACGATGACCACCACCGTCCAAGGCGCCTAAACAGAGCTTTTGAAGAGAGATTGTTTCTGGAGGAATTATATGAGTGGAGGAGGAATACGAGGGTCAGGAAGGTGGATATGGCCAGTAGGACGTTTGGGATGCGTTCGATTCTGTGAGGAGGCGAGAAAGTCGGGAGAAACTTGAATTCGCTTGGCGGGTCACGTGACACGTCCAATTTTAATTTCGCTTCAACTTCTTTAGCACCTTTCAATCACCCCCAACCAACAATAGAACAATGCCTGTCGCTGTCGAGGATTACGACGCAGAGTCGCCTGTAAACACCGGGTTTGGGCTTCCTGCTCCAACAGCCCCGTGCCCCGAGTACCGTCCTGAGGAGGTGCGTTCCTGCAGTTGCTGTTGTGTTGTTGCACGCCGATATGGAAGAGTTTGCTTAACTACTTCTCTGAATGCCATAGATCCACAACATTGTTGAAACAGTTGACCGGTGAGAACAAAGTGCAGCCATGCTTGTTGACAAATAAGTTGTCTAATCGCTAAAATGCTGTTCTTGGACTCCGGTTTTCACCTCTTCAGATACAACCCACAAAACATTCCTACGCTGGAAGGCTATGTAAAACAGCAAATGCAAACTGGGACATACGACCGCGATGCTTGCCTCGCTGTCCTGAAGCTCTACCAATTCAACCCAACATACACCAACATTGCAAACATTGCAAACATCTTGTCCCTCGCCCTCGCCGCACTCCCCGATCCAGACTTCAACCTCGCCCTGTACATGCTCAACGAGGAGATTATCAGTGACCCGACCATCGCCCGTCTATGCCGCATCCAGCAACTTCTTGAGCAGGCCCGGTTCCAAGATTTTTGGAGCGCCTTGAATGGCGAAGACGAGGAGGATGACGACTCTGATGTGCGGGCCCGGGATCTTTTAGTAGATTTCCCAACATTCGATGCTCGTATCCGCGATTTCATTGGAGAAACGGTCCGCATCGCGTACCAAACGATCGGGTTGAAGAGACTGGGAGAGTTTCTGAAGTTGGAAGGCGCGGAGTTGAAGGCGTGGTTGGAGGGTAAGGGGTGGGACCTGGATGCGACCGATTCGGAGTTGGTCAACCTGCCAGTGACCAAGGAGAATCAGGCAAAGCCTCAAGTGGTGCAGGAAAACATCAAATTCGAACAGCTTACAAAGATCATTGGTTACGGGCGGTTGACGCAGTAGTAGGCTCACCTGTGTGCTGACGGACGTGTGGGTACAGGATGGGGCAGATGGTGACGGTGGCCTGTTTGTAGGAGATCTTTGTAAATGTAGATTTTTAAAAGATTTTGCTCATTTTGAAGCAGCGCGTTTCTTCATAGTTTCAGGTTGCGTTCAAACAAATATTTGAAATTTCAAAGGGAAGATGTATTCCATTAAATAGATATGGCGACTACCCGTAGAATGAATAAATATAGTGATACCTCCCCGCTCGACGCATCCTCTGTTCTCGATGAATTCCCCTTACAAACCTGCGTTACTTTTTAACAGAGTGCCGCCCACCCAAACTCCCCACCTGACAATGTCTTCAACCCACATCAGCGTGCAAGACGCTTTAACACCAAAAGGTGACCATGCAAATGGCAACAAGTCTTCGCCGCCTCAAGATGGGTCCAAGGTCAGCTTCCTCTGCTCGTCGCTTTCCTGCTCAAGTCCCGGGTCTAACTTCAAGTCTTCGTCAACTACAGCCAACCAAAACACTCGCACTCGACACCCACGCTCTCGACACGCGTCGCGGCGCCGGTTACGCGTCGCCGACCCCAAACGCGACCAACAAGCACCCTCTCGCACCAACAACTGCACCACCCAACAACTGCACCACCCAACAACCGGACCACCCAACAACCGCACCCACCCAACAACCGCGGCCGGACACTTGGAATTGGATTTCACTGGGTAATCACTAGGTAATGGTGGACAAACGGGACCGTCGTTCGGCGACGGGGCACAGGCTGGCTGTGCACGAGGGTCTCTGGCTCTCGGTGGGAGGGTGTCAGTGGTGGGGTTGAGGCACCCGGAGGAATTGGCTGGTGGGAGCGGGGTTGCAGGAGGGGTTCCGTCGGTGGGTGAGGAACCCCGAGGGGGGAAGGTCCGGCAGAACTGAAGGGCTACGGCCTCTAGGAACGGGACCGACCGTGTTGTGTTTGTCCGGGGAACAGCTTCACGGCGGTACTAACAAAATTCACCGGTTTCCAATCGTTCCTTCAATTCCCCTTACACAATTGGTGGGTTGTGTCTCGGCACCAGTCACTGGTTGGGAATTGGAGGAAAATGTCTTGCGGGTTCAAATCCCGCCGGTTGGAATTGCTACACACTTGGCATGTTTCATTCCACAATTGCATCCCCCGGTCAGTTTTCACCCCATGTCCCCAAGAGCGGTGTTGGTTAGTGAGTTATTATAGATAGACCACTTTTGGTTTGAGCGTCTGGCTTGATGATGAAACTTCTTGGTCACCGGCATTATCTTCATTCTGTCTCATTCAAAACATGGCATGCCTGACAGTGTCCAATCAACAGCCAAACGACGTGGAATTTCACTATAGTTTTTCCTAACACGGTCGCCCACGACGGTCTGAACATCTACATATCGCACATCGTCTCTAAATCAACGCCGTCTGCTAATGGGTCGTAACTTTCAAGGCAAAGGCAAAATACGAGCGAAAAGTCCAAGAAATTCTGAACGTGCATTTTGCGCGGTTTTGCGGGTTGGCGAAAGCACAAGAAGGGGACGAGCATTTGGAGCAGAATCTTCAAATGTAAAATGTTGGTGGGGGTCAAGGATAATCACTCACCGGTGGTTTTATTCGCGATCAACCCCCGGACGAAAAGTCACCTTCTTCTTGAACGGCGACAATTGGGCTTGCATCTACGACCAAGCTCAAGCCGTGAAAACCGGCCTCAACTCCGGCCATAAAGTTCAGGGTGTTCAATGTTCAGTGGAGTAAACGGATACCCAATTAACTACGTGCTGCGCCATCCCCACAAATTGCAAAGTTTTCAGGCAGACTCCAGCTCAACAACTTGCAACTTCCCAGCGAGAAAACTGAAATGGAAGACGTCTGGGTGCTTGTTGCAAACACATATCTTCAACCATCCGAAGTGGCCGCACTAAAGCGAGCAGGAAAGACCTTGCACGCAACAATACCTGAAAAAACTCTCCTCCGTGCAATGGCAAACTATCTGTCCAACCGAAATAGATTCGTCGCCCTGCTGAATCTCCACGACACCCTACCTCTCCTATCTGACACACAAGCGGCAACCCTCGCATCCCTTCTTATCGAACGTGGGGCTCACGCACACTTCAACGTCAACACACATTTCATCCGAGCCGCGTATTTGGGGAAAACCGCCTTCCTTAAAGTGCTGCTCCATAGCGGGGCACCGGTCAAGCAAAGCCACTCGTCTTGGGTGCGTACGTTCCAGTGTCCAAAAACGGGGACAACCCTTTATTCCGCAGTCGTGGCAGCCGCATTTGCTGGCCATATGGATACGGTGACACTTCTTTTGGACCACTTTGTGGGGACTGAAGATAAACTTCGGCAGGAACGGTTACATGCTCTACGGTATGCGATTGATGGCGGTCAAACAGAAATCGTTCGATTCTTCTTGGATGCATCTCTTGATACCAGTTGGCCAATCTTGACTGCCTGCGAAGAAGGCCCTACGCACATCCTACTCCTCCTCTTGGCGCATATGGATAAACTCGGGCAGACATTGCCAGCCAACGCAATGTGGTACGCATGCTCTGGCGGGTCCCTGGATAAAGTTCAGATCCTCCTCTCCCGTGGTGCGGACATACGTCGATGCAGGATCTTCGGTATTCTTGACAGCTTCCCAATGGATGTCGCCATTCATCACAATCACCTCCCGGTGGTCCAACTCCTCCTCGACCATGGTGCCAGTCTTACCAATGATGCATTGAAATTTGCATGCCACGAAGATGCTAAACTGCTGAATTTGCTGGCGGACCGCATCAACCCTCCACCACCACCATCGGAATGGCAAAAACCCATGGACTACTTTTTTCAAAGTGCAAGGTCTAGCCCAGCTGTTGTGAAACTCATTCTGGACCTGCACCCGGAGCATTTCACACCACGCCTCTCAAGGTACCTGAAATTGTCAATCCGCAATCGTTCTTCCGTAGCGGTGGTGGAATTTTTGATTTCGCAGGGTGCGAGGGTGGAGGAGTTGGAAAAGGAGGATTTGGTTCGATGTGGGTATGGCGAGGTGATGGATCTGCTGGTGAAAGCAGGGCTGGTGATTGAGGAGGATATGCACAAGGCTTTGGGGGCAAAGTGAGCGCCTGATGAGGAGTCCGAGGAATCTATAGACGAACTGTAGACGAACCTGCAGCAGGGAAGTGAAAAGTGCGGTGGATTGGTGCGGAATGGGATGCCGCAACAGTAGTGGCCACCAGGTGGGGGTGATTTTTGGAGGGCGTACTTCATTTTCCTTTTCACCCTCGACATCCATCATTGAGTGGATACGATGGTGTAAAGGGGTTTACTTAGGAATAAAATAGCTCTTTACCCCTGAGAATACTTATTTTTGAATGATGGACCATGATCCAACCCCGCAAAACTAGATTGATTTTTGGCATGACGTTAGGAGCTACGCAACTAGATAATCTGCAATTTTATTATAATTTGTGCAATGCAAGGTGCGATCCCAACCCGGATTATTTGACGTCAATCTCATCCATCTGGAACCTCTGACCTTCCTTCAAACTCACACCACCCTTTGTCTCGAGTTCCTGCACGCCTCGCGCGACAAGCCCGCCCAACATTTCCCTGGCGATGTCGGCGATACCCGCTCTCATCCCTTCACCGAGAGCTCCCAGGAGTTCGTCTGGGTCGCGGGAGGTCATGACGTCCCAGAAGGATTTCGGGGGTGGGAAGAGCCGGATTTCGACCACTGGTTCGATGCCCGGGGGTGGTGGGATGGTGATGCAGGCGTCGGTTGCGAGTTTTGTGGCTGCTCGAAGGCCGCCTGTTCATATGATCATTCGTTAGATGAAGTTCAGCCACAATTAGAGAAAACTAACGACAGATAAGGTTCGACACTCACCAAGCTGATCAACCAACCCCCAACTCTTCGCCTGCTCCCCACTCCACACCCGTCCACCCGCCGCCAACGCCACCCTCCCCGGCTCCATCTTCCGTCCCTTCATAACCCGACTCAAGAAAATCTCATACATCTCATCCGTAAACTTGATGAACCTGTACAGTCTGATATGGTCCAAATCGTGGAACACCGACATGGATTTGATACCCTCCGAGAATGCAATCTCGGAAACGTTGATGCCGAGTTTGGTGAGGAGGGTTTTGGTGATCACGGGGCGGCCGGAGGCGACGCCGATGGAGCCGGTGATTGTGCCCGGGTTGGCGAGGATTTTGGAGCAGTGGGCGCTGCAGTAGTAGCCTGTAGTGGTGAGAGGGGGATGGTGAGTTGGAGGGAATGGTATCAAAATACTACGCGCGTGGGTTCGGATACCTCCTGAGGCGGATATGTTTCCGTAGCTTGCGATTACAGGTTTCTTGTGTTCCGTCTGGGCGTGTTGAACGGCTTCCCAGATGGTTTCTGAGCCGATGACGTCCCCGCCGCCGCTATCTGTAAAAAATGAAATTATTGCTTGCGTTTCCGCAACGCATTTTACCCAGAATCGGTCCCACTCACCAATCCTTAACAAAATCGCGCCAACATCCTGATTCTTTGCCGCATCATCAATGGCCTTTGCAACCGTCGACGCACCAAACTGCCCATCCCCCCTATTAATCATCCCCACCAGGTACACCAACCCGATCGTCGCCTTGGGCACACCCGCAGCAGCCTCCAACGCATTCTTCTTGACAACCTCCCGCCCGCGCGCCACCCTGTACCGCGTAAACGAAATATCGGTATCCTTGTGTTTCTCTTTGGGGTCCCTGCTGTGACGCGGGATCATGGTGCGTTTGTAGGTGACCTTGTCGACCAGACCGGCTTCCAGGGATTCGGCGGAGTGCAGGGGTGCGAGGTCCATCAGGTCGCGGACTTTTTGTTCTTCGGGGGATGTGGAAGGTTTCTTGATTTTCGCTTTGTGGAGGGTCGCACCGTCGTCCAACGTCGGTGCCACGGCCTCGACGGGGTCGACGTAGGGTGGTTCACCGTCTTTGGGAGTCTTGACCGGCAGGGCTTGTTGGTACTCCTCCATCCACGCTTTGATCCCCTCGAATTTGCGGATGAATCTCGCGCGGGATGTGGCGATACCCTTGACGAGTTGGTCGTTGAGGGAGCCTAACATGTCGGAGAGGTTCTCGATCTGCGGGAGCGGCCAGTCGGTTTCGGTGAAGGGGGAGGTGACGGATTTGAATTCCCCGCGGGAGTGGGCGCGCACGCGGACGCCCAGACGGTCCAGGAGGGTGCGGACGAACTGTGGTGTTATGCGTGTGAGTGGGCGTCACAAGTTTGCAGTTTCCCGCTTTATGGGTGCTCACCGGCGCCTGTGTCGCCAACCCGATCAACGGAATATTCCCCAAAGGCTCCATCTGCACCTCGTCAAACGCCGTCGCAAGGTAATACAACAATTGCGATTCTACCAATTAACCAAACGTTTCTTCAATTCCCCTCTCTCCATAATAGAGCCTCATCCATTCACTCCTTCCTCACCAAACGTATCCGTGTACGCCGTAAGCTTATAATTCTTCTCCCCAAACTGCTGCTTTTTAGCTTCCGCAAACTCTTTGATGGCGTCACGAAGTTCTTGGACCTGAACCACAGGATCGTTACCATCTCATCTCCAGCACAGAAATTTCACCACCGGACAAAAACAACACAACCCCCGCACCTGAGCAAACCCCAACTGCGGCCTAGCTCTCCCCACCACCCCCGCGGTACTCAAATCCACCACCAACCCTAAATACTCCTCCTGGTCATTTGCCCCGTCATTCAAAAAAACCACATCAGGCGGTACCTTTAATCCTCTGATCATCTTTAGCCCACTTCAACACCTGCAAGGCCTCAAGGAGGGAGATTCCCTGCAATGTGCCGCGGGAGAGGGCGCCGAGGATGCCGGTGCGCTCGTTGGGGGCTTCGGTTATGTAGGTCTGAGGGGTGTGAGAAGGTTAGGAAAAAGGGACAGCAGAAGGGATTTAAAGTGTGATGTTTTTTACCTTGTCAAGTTTCCAATGAATGGTACTCCCATCGTTGATAGTCAACACCTGTAACCCCCCACACGGTCAACAACTCCCACCGCACAACTACACAAACACACACACACTCGCTCACCCTCTTCTGATTCCTCCACGCCACAAACGCAGAGATAGCCACGTACGCGACCGCGGCCCAGTACGTCAACCGCTTCGTGATGGTTCCCGCCGCCGAGGCCCGCGTCCAGCCGGAGTTGAAGCGGGTTTGCCAGGGTGTGCCGGCTTGTGGTGGTGGTGGGGTGAGTGTAGGTGTAGGGG
>JADGKA010001164.1:0-10202 GCA_027604605.1 Borealophlyctis nickersoniae
CCCGTCTCCCCTCCACCCCCCAACCGATCCTCCTTATCGCAGCACAACCGCCCGATCAAATCCTGCGCTTCCCTTGACACCATGGGCTCGTTGGGGAACCGCAACGTCTGCTTCCAATTCACGATCTTGAGTTTCGTCTGATGCCGGTTTTTACTACAAAACGGTGGGAACCCGTACAACATTTCGAAAATGATGCAACCAAGGGACCACCAATCGCATCCCTTGTCGTACCCCGTACCCAGTAGAACCTCCGGCGCTATGTAGTTGTTTGTGCCTACGACCGAGTACGCCATCTTCTTGCGATTGCGGTCCCGCCATTGAAGGATCTTTTCGTGTGGTTGGAGGGTGAAGAGGTCCGGTGGTGAGCCTGGTGGAGGCGAGGTTGACAAGATGGATTGGGATAGGTCGGATTCTGAGGTGCCTAGGGAGATGATACCCGCGGCGGACATTGTGGCCTTCCGTTGTTCTTCGTAGTAGGTGGAGTCATGCGCCCAGTGAAAGTCGGTCGCGAGACCGAAATCTGAGAGTTTGAGATGACCGTCGGCATCGAAAAGAAAGTTGTCCGGCTTTTGGTGTCGGGTGGGACATTTAGTTGGATACCATGTTCAAAATGCGCAGCAAGAGAACAATAGAGCTTTACCTTGATATCCCGGTGTATCATCCTTTGGGCGAAATGAAAAGGGATGAATAAGTCGAATGAAAGGGGTCTCCGCAACAAACAAACATGGAAGTCGACTTTACCCAAGCTTATGTGCTTCCTCTATAGCCAAAATCATCTCCGCAGCGTAAAACTTTGCCATCCTCTCCGAAAAGATGTCCTCTCTTATCAACAATCCCAACAAATCTCCGCCAGGCATAAAATCCATCACGAAATACAGAAACTCGTCATCCTGAAAACTGTAGACGAGCCGAACGATCCAATTTGCAACCTCAGACGCATCCGACATCAAATCCCGTTCAGCACGGACATGACTATCCTGATGCCTCCTCAACATTTCCCTCTTTGACAGCATCTTCATAGCAAACACTTCGCCCGGGGCAGAAGACTCATCCTCACCCGTCCGCTTCTCCCTCACGAGTTTGACAACCCCAAACGCTCCATGCCCCAAAATCTTCACCGTCTCGAAATCGTCCACGCAGACTTTATCCCTCGCGACCCGCGCGCGTTCGGATTCGCGGGCGATCCAGGCGGCGCGGAGGGCGCGTTTCTCGGTTTCCGGGAGCGGGGAGGAGGCCAGGTCGCGTTCCATCTGTGCGCGGCGTTTCGCGCGGCCGCTGAAGCCGGAGCGGTGGAGACGGTCAAAGTAGTGTTCGATGAAGAGTTTGGCGGCTATGGTGCGTTCGACTGTTAGAAGGGATGGAGGCGTTGAGGTTGCTGCTGCTGGTGCGGGGTCTGCGTGTTGGCCGTCTGCGGGGCGTTTGGATTTGTGCCACGGTGGATGGATGAGAGACATCAGGGACCGCGGCTTGGTCTCCTCCCCGACAGCGACGGTGGTCATATTGGTTAGGTCCGTCACGGCGGGAGGACTGATGGATAGTCGTTCTTCTCGTCCCCCGAAGTTCTTCGCGTAGTCATTTTGGCATTCAACAAGGATCTGAAGAGCTTCTTGTGGTGATCCGGCGTGAGCTCGATGACTTCAGCAAAACATCAATGTTGAGCAAAGTTGAGATCGGTTTCTCCCAAGCAAGACTTCACACGAACACCTACTCGAACTGCGTAGGAGCGGATATCATATCCTTGCTCAACCGTCGTTTGGAGAGTTTGGGAGTGCTGCCTGGTTGACCACCATGCTCAATGGATATTGCTCCAGCAACCAGATAACATCACAATCAGTCTCTCACCGTCGGCCATTGGGGGTGTTATATGACTGTCGACTTTGAATATCGCGTGATGCAAGTTGATGTTTGTTAGCGCGGAAGGGTCTGGGGACAAGGTATCCGAATATTGGTCGTGATTATGTAACGCGCTTTGTGGGGGCAGGATGTTATGGAGACCGAAAGGATTCTTGACAAGAGACTTCTCCAGGCAGAAAAGGGTTTTGTTTTAGAGCAGCACTTGGTTGAGGGTTTTCAAGAGTAGTGATGCTCCAAGGTTCAATTGAAGGATCAATCGCTGTAAAATGTGCTTGGGTTTTTGGGGAATGAGAACTCAGCTACGATTGTCGCTGCAGATTGTCTACCCGCAGGCATTCAGTCAATTATTGATGATATTCTTAAATGGGTTCCTATGAAGTCAGGCGGTGTCGAATACCGTCCGTAATTGGTGGAATAGCTCGAATGAATGCGCGACAACGTGTTAACTTTCCAACCTCCGAAATGGCGGCTTGATCGCGTTTTTTTGGGAATCAATGATACAGAAAATGCACGCAGTCCGTCATCCAGACATATTCGGGTAACATATTCCAACTCAACCACCTCCCCCGTAGCACGCAAGAAGACGCCAAATCCCCATACCCTCCCAAACTGGATGTCCGTGATGCTGGCCCTAGGAAGAACCTGGCACATCGTGCGACGGCAAACGACAAATCCTGCTGGTGCGGATCAGACAGGGTTGGGCGAGAACACCGACAATAACCTTGAAAAAGGTTATGGTGAGCCCTACGACACGCTCATCGCAAACGCGCTAATCTATGGTGTAAGTTCTTACGGCGCAATGTCACGATACGTATTGGATACCGTACTCATTTCTTTCTAATACATCAATAATGCAGACGGTTGTATCGATGATAATATGTATGGGGGTTTTTGCAACTTTTTTCTGGATGCGGCGAGCGCATCCGAACCTGGTGAGGAGCGTCGAATGCTGTATTTGAAAGTCTCAAAACTGACGGAAGCTTATGGGTCAGGTATCCAGGGTATCCTTCCGCTTGGCGATGGGCATCAACCTCGCCAACTTCTTCTACGCACTGTTTTACCTCCTCACCGCATTCCCTCCCGCCACCGCGGAAGCCAGTCTGCATTACTGCGCAGCCATCATGTATATAACAATCGTATCGGAACTCACGTCGTTATTTCTGAGCGTAAGCGTGAGTTTGAACTTGTTGGTCATTTTCGTTATGAAGAGGAAGAACAAGGCGGGAGCAGATAGATGGTACTTTATTGGCGCGCTGGTGCTTGCCATGCTTGTGCCTTTGCCGGCGTTGGTGAAGCGGAGGTTTGGAGTCTAGTAAGTGGACTGATACTCGTTCTTGGTTTTGGCTCGCCGAGGGTACTTATGCGTTCGTTCAGTGCGGCAGAGTGCTGGTTTCGGTATCCTGAAGATGAGGGTCCAGGAGGAGTAGTCGCATGGCAGTGGTGAGGAGTACACGGTACATCTGTTGAAAGAGCGATATCATTGACGAACATCTCTTTTGTTAAAAGGGCATCGCTCTACGGCTGGTAAGCGGTCAGAGCAGCCATCGTTTGCACTGCTTTCTAAAACACATGCTCACAAAGGTTTCGAAATCGTATTTCATCATGCAATAAGGGTGCTTATCTCCGTCTTCTTCTGCACATTCACTGCGATCACTTTCTGGTACATTGTTGGTGGGGTCTCCCGCTCCATCAAACGAGATCTAAGCGAAAGGCCGGCATCCAATCCCAATATCAAAGCACCGGGTACCGATGCAAGAAAGACAGACCATCTCGTGCACCAGGCGGTCTGGAGAATATCGACGTACTGTATCGTACCGTTCATCGCGCAGATTTTCTGTATCGAGTGTGATTTGGAAGATTATGCAAGGGGGCAGTCGGTGTGGTGGACGTATTTTTTGGGGAATCTGTTGACGGGGATGCAGGTGGGAGTAATGCTTCCACGTGTACTTGTTTTATTCACTAAAGGTTTCCAACTCATTTTTGGCCATATATTGCCTTCCCTTCCAGGGGGCCCTTCAAGGATTCATCTTTTTCTTAGTTGACCCAGCCATGTGCCACGTCCGCGAGGACATCCGTCTCCAGCTGGTTTACAAACATCATCTGCGCTACCTTCCGCCTCCCAGCAGCACCAGCTCGTTGTCCATCACCCCGTCTCTGCGGCACTCCACGCTTAGCCCTTACGAAGTCATACGCCAGTACCCGCGCACACGGTACGAGAAATGCATGCGCAAAGTAGTGGAAGCGGTGCTGGTGCGAGAGCGGGATGCAGCGGCTATTGGCAAAATAAACTATGGGTCCCGGAATGACGGTGGAAGTCTCATATCGGAGAACACGAGGGTGACGCAAAAGATACAAGATGTTGGGGATGCTGAAGCGGCTGTTATTGAGGATTTGTAGGGAGGCCAGGCTTCTTCAGGGTAAACACATGTAGATAGGGACTTAGCGCGCAGCAGATGTACTTTCTAACAGGCGCAATATATATTTTGAACGACGTCGCGGTTTCGCCAGAACGCCAGGACGCGTTATGGCTGGCATGTGGCTGTGTAGCAGGAGGAATGGGTATCCAAAGCATCAGCCAAATCATCACCCCGCAGGCCCATTTCTGCTCCCACTGCACCGAGTGGAGCATCCACACTCATCTTCCTTCTAATGTCGACAGAATCCCGCGTAAACCAGGGCTCACTTTACCGGTCCAGGCGCAGGGGCCTTCACTACAGTGGTCGTCTCCATCTTCCTCGTCTTTTGTCCAACGCCCGTTCTCTTCCCGCCGCTGGAACCGCACGTCTTGAGACATACTCTGGATATGGAAAACCAACCAAAGGAAATAGTTCCGCGGCATTGTATTCCGCTGCAGTAGACGAAATAGGGCGGCGAGATTGGTCTTTCTTCAGGTTTGTCCGAAAGACCCAGGCGTATCACCCGTTAAAAACCTGCGGGCCCAATTGATTCGGATTGAAGACAGTTGAAAGGGCACTGTGGTTGCGTGAATGCCATAGCTTTCAGCAACGGAGATGCGTCATTGCTTGCATCTGGTGGGGACGATAAGCATGTTATGGTAAGCACTTTCCGCCGAAACCGCAGGCGATTTTCATCGTTAGGGGCTCGTCCAACCGTGTCTAGATATGGAGAGTGTTAGACAGTCCTGAAGACATACGACCCCTCGCAAAGTTTCGTGGGCATGGCTCGAATATCTTTTGCGTCACGTTTGATTCCACAAATCGACATATATACTCGTGGGTGTCTAGAGAACCCTCCTTGGCTGCCTTCTGTTCACACCAATAGTAAAATAATATTTGTAAACCGCAAACTGCTCCAGATGTGGGAATGATGGCATGGTTCTTAAGTATGATGTTGAATATTCTGCCTCACCTATCACAAGCGCAATGTCTGGTAAGGCACGGCTTCTATCGGCCGCCTCCCCATTGCAATGAGCTGAAACATAGCAATCAGGCCCATCGTTCAATGCTGTCGATGTGACACTTACCCATGACGATGCTGCAATGAAGGTTGCCCTGCATCCTTCAAATGACAACATTTTCTTGACTGCTGGGTGGGTTTCGCCCAGAAGACAGCAATGCTGTGTCGTATGCCAAGCTGATCTTGCCACTTACCGCGCGTTCTCGGGTTTCAAAACGTAGCCAAGACTGTGGGTCTTCTTTTGTCTTTTATTGACAGCGTATTCCTCACCTTCCCACGGCCCTTGTAACGCTCCTCTGGTTCACGCAGGCACAATTAAATTATGGGACGTCAGGTGCCAAGACCCGCAGCAGGGTCAAATTTCAACGACCGCCAAACAGAATCATGTGTCATTCAACCCTGTTTGCGAAAACCTCTTCGTTTCTAGCAACAGCGAAGGAGGTATTTTGTACGTTTCTCCATCTCTCCAGACGAACCTGAATAGTTTCCGCACTTTCTAACGTCCATCGGGTTAGGTTGAGAGACGTAAGAGCGTTTGAGAGCACCGGAAAGTACTCGCGGCGGGGGCCACTCGTCAAGGTAATATTGCTAGGCAGAAAAAGATTCGCAAAGTGCAAACGCTGAATGACATTCTTTGCGGCACAGTACGCGACTCGATTATGTCGCGGACTGCGCAAATCAAGGGCTCCGGATATACCATCTGCAGTATGGAACAGCACTGGAAGGTGCGGATGTCGAACGTCCAAAATCCCCCAAGTGAAGCATGGAATTGATCATGTGCGACTTTTCACAACAGATTCATCGGCGCGATTATTCACCGGTAAATTCGTACTCGGAAAGTCAATACGCTTGGACCACATCCTGCTCACAAATGCATCAAAGATGGTACCCAACCATCTACGCCCTAGACTCTCCAGACCCCCTCTGCGTCCTTAAAACGCCATCCGATTACGGGCACGGATACCAAAGTGTCGCAACGTACGGTACAGCCACTCCTTTTGTTCACGTCTCATTCATCTCCTCAACTCACACGCCGCAGTGTGAAAACCGGCGATTTCGGAATAGTCGGAACCAAAGAGTACTTTATCAGCGGCAGCGACGATTTTCGCGCGTATGTGTGGGAAGTGCCTTCGGAGCGGGAAATGAAAAATGGGCGGCAGGTGCATATGGGAATGGATCCGGCGAACCGTCAGACGGGTATGGCACAGCGGTTGTGACTTCGGAGAGCATATGATGTGTTTATCGTCGTACACGTTACAGCGTACTTGCTACCTGATGGTGCAACGATGAGTCCGTACGAGGTCAGCGATGCTGCTTTCACTCTCAAAGGTGAGGCCGGTGGTGTCTCTGCTGTTTCCAGCTGCCCAGAGTTGTCCAACCTCATTACGCCTTGCTGCGTACCCAGGTCACCGGAGCGTAGTCAATTCGACGTTGATACATCCACACCAGCCTCTGATTTTCACTGCTGGTACAACTTGTGGTTTGGTTGGCGCCTGAAAAAATCACGTATTTAACCACACGATTGGGTTAGGCGTGGAGAAAGTAGTCCGAATGTTCTCGCCCTTCCCCTTATCAACCGACGGTACGGGCATTTTCACAGTTCATTGTGTGCAATGCTTGCCCGACATTGACGTTTTGCCTGTTAGATATCTCGTCAGACATGTCTCCATCAAAACCAACCGCCCCAACGGAACGCACTCGTCTACCCCCCGCGGCACGTGGAGGAGGCGACCTCCTGCTGTTTGCGGCCCAGGAGCCGGACGACTCCATAGAAGAGGATTTCAGAACTCTGGCGTTCTTTGATGTGCTGGTAAGCGAGCCCACACATTCCGTATTCCCTGTTTTCAACAAATTGGAAGCTCCCATGCCTCAACTCTTCATTTATTTTTTCGCCCACACCAGCTCGCAGAAGACGAACGTATCGATCCCCTTTGGGGCACGCATCTACGGCGACGGGGTCGACCCAGCGGAAGCACCAGCAGCAGCAGCAGCAGCAGCGAGGAAGACGACGACGACGCAAATGATGAAACAGGTCGTACCGGACAAATCAGTGCGTGGGCTTCGCAAGTGCGAGCGCTGGACGAGGAAGGGAAAGTAACAGATGACGAGGTTGTTGAAGAGGATGAGGATAGTGATGCCGAGTTGGAGAGGTTGGTTGGGTGAGTTTTGTGATGGCGTGCCGAGTTTTTGGATGGCGAGTTGCCGAGTGCTGTTCTCATGGGTTTGTTGAAAGGGGCGACGTTATGGAGAATCCCAGAAAACGGCGACGGAAAGAGTCGCCAGAGTATGCAATATCTGGAGGGTGGTGATTTGCTCCTTGTATAATAATATTCGGATGAAGAGGCTTGAGGCCGCAACACCATTATGAAGTCAGGATGGACAGCACTTGCAAATCCTTCTACTGGTTTTTTATTCTAATACCAAAAACCGCACATAAGCGCCTAATGCTGCATCCTACACTATGCAATATGATGCAATCCGAACCACCTACAACTTCCTCCAATCCTCAAACTCTCCTATATGAAACAGCCTACCAGAGAGAATTGTTGCTGCCTAAATCCTCAACAAACAAAACCCAGTTCGGGACGATTGGCCCACCCCAACGATCGCTCGGCCTAAAGCGTGGCCCATCATATGGTGTGGGTGAAAGCATGAAAGCGTCGGATCGTTTCCACCGATTATATGCCTCCTGGCACCTCATAGCCTCCACGTGCTCTTCGATCTCGCGAGGGATAAATCCCAACCGTTCGCAAACCCGCCTGAAGCCGTACTTTTCGGCCGGAGTCACGTGGAAACGACTGGGGTCAATTGGTAAGATACCGTAGTTTCCTCCAAATCGGCCTGCGCCGACGAATCGTGCCCAATGGTTGGCGGTGCGGGTGAGTGCCAGGAAGTAGGCGGGGGGTTGGGCCTCGTCGTAGGGCGTGGAGGAGCGAAAAGTTAGGACGGAGTTTGACGCAGTCTTGACGGCTTCGCCGAGACAGTTGTCGAGAATATGGTTGTCGATGAAATCGAGGCTTTGAAGAGTCCGAAAGTGTCTCTCCATCATGCCACCCACATTCGGGGAAGATGCGCTCCCGTCACTGCCATCATTCTCGATGTTGTCTTCATCATCCTCGCGATTGTCCTCAGCATCCTCAATTCCACCCCCATCATTTTCGCTGGTGACCCCACTGTCCTCACTTGTCACTTCATCATCCTCGCGAGCACCACGCCCCTCCCGCTCGCCCGACGACGGTCCTTTTCCAAAAAGGAGACTCCGGAGACTTTCACCACCTCCCGTCCTATTTACATCCTCCCAACCAGACATCCAGCTCGTACCCATCCAGGCAACCACTCTCCACGAAATCAGCCAGACGGTCCTGTCCCCACTCGCGGAGACGTCGAATACCGTTGGGATGGGTATCAAACAGGGCGACTGACGCGAGTTCGAGAAGGGAAGGAATCCGGGCAGGTTTCGGCGTCTCTTGTCGGTTCTGGCAGAGGCGGTTAGCTCTCTGCACGGAATCTGGCTCGAGGAAGATGCCGAAAAGGAGGTGACTGGTGGCCATGCGATGCACTTGCATTTTGTCGAGTAAAGATCCTGAAGTTGCAGACATGGGTATCCAACCAAGTCTTTTATCTAAACCTCAAGCATGTGGCTTGGCCATTGCTTACTTGTTGCTTACCCCACCTAACTCCTGGGGGTGTATCCTTCTTCTCCTGCCCTACCCCCGACGCGTTATTTGCGATGCTTCGAGCCAATCAGAATGCTTGCCACGTCTACTTCGACAGTCTACGTCTAGAAAACACTTGCGAAGAATAACATTAAGATCAAGGCATTGTATCCATTTCTCTTCCTTCTTTCCTCACCCCATTCCACCGACGCTCTGAGAATGTGTACTGCCGCCACGACCTCTACGGACCCCACCCACCCCGCACCGTCGCGCACCAAACCCGCCATGTTCAAACACCGCACCAAAGAGTCGTACGAATCCGACATGGAACCCGTGAACTATGCCTTGCCCCTCTCCATTATTTTCTCTCTTACAAACCTGTTGAAGTTCAACGACAGGCAAGGGTGGGTCGTGTACCTGGCATCTGCGCAGCTGGCAGCGATTCCAGTTTGGTGTGTGTTGGATTTCCTTTCGTATCGGGCGGTTAGGAATAAGGGTGAGTCCGCATGTTTTGCGCCCCTTGGGATTCTTACATACTTACATCGTCACCAGCAGGCAGCGATGTAACACTCGAGAATATTATGTGGGCAGTGATGCTCCTGTGCCTGAACATGCAAGGGCAACTCGCGTACAATGACGAGGCGGGAAAAGGAAGTTTCAGCGAATCTCTTGAGGCGCTTGCGGGATATATTGGCTTTATCGGTGCGAGTTTTGTGGAGTGTGTCCTCTGCTGTGAAGCGCTGGCGCGGGTCTGGCGGGGGTACTGGTCGGGCATGCAGGCGGATGTGCTACGGGAGCTGCCTGGGTGATGGGTCGGCGTAGAAAGAGAGACGCCTTGGAATCACGACACAAACCTTGTCGGTTAGAGCTTCACCGGCGCTTAAGTGACTCGGCGAAGTCATTGTGTGAAAGGCTGTTAATAGTGTAGAGAAAAGGGGGCTGGGATTTCCCATGGCAAAAGCAGCATGTTGATACTGTGTATGCAATAGTGGGGGGATGGACATGCCCGCAATGCTAGATCATGTGCGGAACATGTTGCGTACCATCAAGCCCAGTGTGTGAAAACATCGAATTGATGACCGAAAGGGCTGAAGGATTGCATACCAGTTGCCTACCTTCTCCGAAGTAGGATTGACGAAATTCATAACAAAACTCATGAATTTACCGGTACATTCACACCTTCAAACAGCGAGGTATATGGTTTTGGTGTATAACCCCCCTAAATCCAGCCCAAACCCGAACTCCATCCTCTCACACCATCACATCGTCCGCACC
>JADGKA010001165.1:0-10192 GCA_027604605.1 Borealophlyctis nickersoniae
GCATCTGTGTATAATCTCCCTGGGGGATGGGGCGTGATATTGTTGACTAGCCGATCCTGGCGAACTCGAAGAAGCAGGCGCAAAGATCCACTCTGAGGGAGGCGGGGGTGGCGGTGCAGTTTGCTTCTTCTTCTTTTTGGACGATCCTCCCTCCTCCTCCTCAGCCTGCGACGCAGGTGAAGGTGGATTTGATACGGGGGGAGGCGGTGGGGGAAGTGGACCTGACGCCCCTTGGGCGGTTGATCCTGGGGCGGAGGAGGTCCCGCAGTTGTAGGATGTGTCGGGGAGCTCCAAGTCATCTGAGAAGTCCAGTGGTATGCCGTAGCATGGGGAGGATGCTGGGCTGTTGGGCATGTAAAAGGGGGATTCGGGCGGCGTTGTGGAAGCGGTCGGCAGCTGGGCGACATGGGAAAGATGACCGATCTGCTCTCCGACACGGGTCCTCTCCGCTCTGAGATTTGCGTCGTGCAAGTAACAGTTGTTCAGACGATTCTTTAGGCGTTCCACAATACTAGGGTCTGTTTCATTGTCAATTTTGTCTTCCAATGTCTCCGTCAGTTTGGACAAATCTTTGAGCTTGAGATTGAGGTTGTTTAATTGCTGTGTCAAGGACGCAATGTCGCTAGCCGCACTGTCGCTGTGTTTCATTCCACCTGAAAGAAATGACATAACTCAGAGTCTGACAAAGGATTGGCAACGCAAATTTTCCAGGAAGCTTATGCATACCAGGGCTTTTGGGCGTGTTAACTGGGCTGTTGGGCGTGTAAGATGGGCTGCTGGGGGCGTAAGAGGGGTCAGCGGACGTTTTACTGTCAATTTCTTCCGGTTGAATGGGCGGTGGTGGTGTGTGTCGTCCGCTTGTTGAACGCACGGGACCGGTAGACTGCGGCAATTTTCGTTGCGGCAGTTTTCCTTCAACGACACCACCACCGTGAGTGGCAAGATCCCTTCTGACCACATCCAGAAGTTCGCGATGGCGTTCCTCCATCTATCACATCCTCCCCGTCTCAGCACTTTTAAGTAACAGATTGAGGCACAAAACAGTGGTCTCCTTACTCTATGCGGATCGGTCATATCAATCCACAGTTGTCCGGCAGCCAGGAGACCGATGACTCCGTCGAGCCACTGCTGACTTTCGCGTGTGCCGACGCGGACAAGGATGCAGGGTTTCTTTCGGTTTTTGGTGTACCTGCGAATTGACATGTTAAATGACGGAAGACGGGGGATGTAAGGGGGAGGGTGGGACTTACGTGAATTCGAGACGACAATTCTCACTCTGCTCGTACTCGTCCGAAACGCAACATACCACCACCGCGGCTACAAAAAATGCACAGAGTGCCCCGTTTTGCCATCACCTTCCACTTTCAGTCCAAATAAGTCAACTCAAATTCTTTTAACAAACCTTTCTTCAACCCATCCGCAATCTTCAAAAAAAGCTGATCCCCACCCCGCATCTGATCCGCATCAATCCACGCTTCGATCCCAGCTTCACGCATCCGCTCCGCGATCTTGCGCGGGTCGCAGTGGCCAACGTAGCTTTGGCCGGTGTACAGCGCGGCTTCGGCCGAGTTGGCCCAGCAGTAGCTGATGAAGACTTTGGGAGTGGAAAGCGAGGCTGTGAGAGAGGTCGTGGGTAACGATCTGGTTGTTGGGGTAATGGAGGGGGTGTGTGGCGGGGCGTCCTTGATGAGGGATGTAACGTTAAATGAATCAATAACAATATCTTTGCCGTATGTCGGCGCATCGGTTTCGTCTCTCATGAGTCCTTCAAGCGGACTAGGTATTGGCTTCAGCCTTCCCAAATCCTCCCTCTAGCCATCCATACAGAAAGTCAGCAAAAAAAAAAAAACATCTCTGTCAACACCCACACGCCCAGACAAACCGTAAGCGCGTAACACATCCCCTCCAACCCCACCACAAAATCATCCACCGCACACCACGTTCCATCCCTCGTGTACAACGCAACAAGCTCCCCATCTGTGGCGGACGTTGTGTATGGCGGGACGCCCAATTGGATTAATTTGTGCGTTTCGAGGGTAACTTTTTGGAGGAGGTCACGAACGGTGGCGGTTGGAGGTATGGTCAGGGATATGGAGAGGTGGGATGTGGCGACTTGGAGTCTAATAATCGACTTGGGGGATAAAAAGTAAAAGTCAGAGATGGTCAAGGGGAAGTGGTATGGCGCTCAGTGGGGTATTATCCAAGAAGGCGCGTTGTTTTTACCTCTACCTCAACGTGTCGCGGTTGCTCCTGGCGGACATTGCCTGACTGTTTTCCAGAAGCGATGCGTGAAAACATTAAAAAAAAAAGTATGTAGTCTACAGTAGCAAATGGGGGTTACCGCACTGCGAGGAAAGTTCCTGGCAAAAGTGTGAGGTGGCCGCAGGAGGAATTCGCCGCGTTGTTCTGCCAGCTACTCGACTTGGGTATCCAATTATCCACTACTTTCCCCGTTCCCCATAAACTCCATAATAATGGAACTAAAACATGCAAATTCCCATTAACTGTTCTGTCAACTCATTGCAGACCGCAGACATCTAGTAGCGACCGCACTCGCCGTCGTATGTCAGCGTCAAATTGAAATTTGTCACCACCATTCATGGCAAATGTGAAAGAACCTTGAAGGGGTTCTCGAGGAAGTCAACCGAGGCGGTGTCCCGCTTTGCCTCGGACAGGATTGTGCCCGGTTTTGTCGGAAGGAAAACGCTTCCGCGATGCCCCATGACGGGAACTGTTATAAGGTACACATCCTGTGCATAGTCAAATGATGGAAATCAACGAAAAACGCAGTGGACGTCAGAAGTGGGGGGCCTGGTTGGAGGAATCGCGAGGAAGAAGGGCGGATTGAACCGGGCATGTCGAAGTTTCCTGACCACCTGAAATTGCAACCAGACTTTTGCTCTTTTTCTGCAATCCCCGTGAAGAATGCAGAGCATGTGGGGAAGCAGCTGGGGTTGATGTCTGCCAAATGGGGGTTATTAGGGATGAGGGTCCCGTTGTTTTCCAATTCGTGAGGTATTTTCTTGTGGAAAAGCTGCGATGCACTTTGGTCGCAACTTTTGCCATCGTAGTACTTTCCTTCCAGCAATTCCGCTGTTCTCTGCGCGGACAAAATACCCAACGAGATTTCGAAACAACAACTGCGCACCATTTTCGGTTAGTAATACAATGCAATGAATGCGTGTATTTGAGCTTAGGTTGTAGCCAATTTCATAACAGCCGCAAATAAGATTTTGTTTTTGCACCGTTGAGATTTTGTCAACTGGCAAATGAGCGAACGGCCCCATCGATTGTGCTCTTTCATGCCACCGCTTTTTTGTCTTCCTCTTCAAGAAGTTTCATAACTCGCTGAACAACGATACATGAGGGATTTTTATGCAGAGAAAAGCACAAACTCAAATACCTGACGTCGGGCGGAATGATCCTCCCGTTGCAACCTGCAACCCAACCGCACGGCTCGCATCAGCAGCACGTTCGGTGCACGATTGAGGATTCGACCAAGTTCATTCCAGTTTACGCGCTGTCCAGCATCGGAAGATTTATTGGCCGCATCCATGAGACATGTAGTCTCTTCTTCTGAAAGGGGCCCTTTTCGTAGATTTGGATCTGAAGATTGAGCCCATCTTCTCCGCGTTGAAGATCCGGAACGCCCGATTAATCGGCCAATTTTCGTCCAATTCGGAACGACATTTGATTTCATTGCCCTTTCAACCTCTTGCTGGAGGATTTGCAGTTCATGCTCCTCCCATTTCCCCTTTCGCGAGCTTAGGACATTGTACCATTGATCCCGGGTGTCCCTGTCCGCCCGGCCCAATTTCCTCCCCAAGACAGCCCATTCTACCGGACGGTTCGTGTCCATTGATTTCTCTATATGTTGGCGGAGAAGGCTTCTCTCCTCCCCCGTCCATGATCCTTTTTTAAGGTCTGGATGTAGAACTCGATGCCAGCGATCGCAGACGACCTTGGTGCTCCTGCCCAGTTCCCTTGCCACAGCCACCCAGGTCGTTTTTCTTCCTTCCCAGTTTTCACTGCTTTAATCAAAATTGCGTCCTCCTCTTTTGTAAATGGATTGCGTTTTCGCACAATAAGAGTCGCTCCGTCGTTCCCATTAACCAACGTTGAGTTGTGTGCAGCAGCATCACGGCGCAACGAGAGTTTGACGCATGACAAATAAGGCAAAGAGCCAAGTACAGTGCGACGTGGCAAAAACATCATTTACAAAGTTTTGTTGCTTTGTTGAGTGGAAGGCCGCAGGGAGTATCAAAATTGGTGGGAACGTCGAGTGCGAGCAAAGCGCAGCCACAATGGGCGGATACCCCTTGGTATCCCACGGCGGTTGGTTTCGACTCTCGAGACGCTATTGAGCCAACGCACGTCCCAAAAACACTGGAGGTAGTGAAGCCTTTTGTCCGCTAACGAGGCAAGTTCCACAGACAAAAAAATCAACTCCTATGTATGCATCATAACCTGCGTAGGTTATTGAGACCGACTGCTCGAAAGATGATCTTTGCGACGGGATTTGATACAACTTGCATTGCTCGACTTCCAATGAAAGGCCAACACGGACACATCAAGTAAAACCAGGATTAGTGCGAAAGGATCGGATTAATGATGTACCTGGAGAAGGACATTCATGAAAACTATTCAAATGTCGACGAATCTCCTATCCCTCTCTCCTTCTTCGGTCGGATTACTGCATTTCTGCCGTTTCGCGGGCAGCAGACTTGAAGTACAATGGGGCGGAAAAAAGAATGAACTCACTGTCAAGATCGACTCATGCGACTCGGGAATTGGATCAGCCAACTGCCGCCCATCCATTGGCACCCTCGTCACTCCAACCAGTGAATGACAACATCCATCGGTCTATATAAGCAAGCTATGGTCCCCGCCTATTTCCTTTATTGGTTCAAATTAAACCCTTTCATCGTCAAAGTCGGCTGTCGTACATGGTTGTAAAGGAAGTCTCAAAACCGCCGCACCCCTAGGAGCTGAACCAGTTCGTTCATTTCAAGCCAGTTTGTTGGTTTCATACCCACCATTCCAAATGCTCATTTTGGTTCCGTGCCTCTAAGACCACAGAAACGTCGACTCTAGAGGTGGGTCGAAGCTTCTCATCCATCTCGGGATACGGCTGTATACTCTTTTTTGAGGCTTGCGGTATCCAGAACCGAAATATATGCAAAACCCTCGTAATGTCTTCATACTGGGCCCGTCGACGGAGTAAAGAAGCACTGTGTATTGCTATGACCATTCTGCTGCCTATATATTGCGGCGCGTCGCTTCAACAAACGTAATCCAATTCCGTGCTCTCATGTTTCCGGCTCAACCGAAACCAGTCCGCACTGAGCTAATTTGCCGCCAAACCTCCCTTAAATTTTTGCGGGATGGCGTGGGTCAATTGGCGAATATGCGAATGATGTTGTGGCCACCGTTGGTAAAATTGGACGCCAATACTATACGCTGCGACGAAATTTGGTGAACATTGATCGAGGTTGATAGGTTAATCCAGCACCTCGGCGTTGTGGGCCCAAAAGGCGGCCTTAAGCGTTAAACGTTTCCTAAGGTGGCAGGGGGACGGCGGATGAAGCTAAAGGATGAGCATAACAACGAAAACCCAGGGATTTGAAAAAAAGGAAAGGATACAAAGATGTCGGTTTACCAATCCGAGGCATGGGAAGTGTCCATTATTTCGGAAACGTGATGAGTATCCATCCTGATGGGTGCAAAGGTACGGATTTTGCACTGGTTCTCTCTTTGAGTAGTGGCCGAACTGTTTGTCCATACGGAACACGCCATCCGAGACCCAGGTCTTACCGGACTGCGCGCACTAGAAGACCGCCGCGGAACCGTTCCAAGGAAAGGGAACCGTCATAAAACGCAAGAGTTGCCTCTTCCCCGCGTCCGCGTTATTTCGACGTTTCTTCGCGTGAAAAAAAAGGCGTGATAGACGTCCCCGATGTTAATAATCGTACCCCACCTCTGGGGGCGGGATTCCGATGCCATTATGCTGCCGTACTTCATTCCATTGTATCGCTATTCAAACCACGGAAGTATTGACAATGATCATATGCAAGGTCTTGCATCGGTGACCAGGAAGGGCACACCGCCATCTTTTTCTTTGTAAGTACAAACGATTCATTCCACTTTAAGAGGTGCAACCCATATCGTTTGTGGGTCGGATTGCCATGCCCAAATGATTGGGTGAGTATCTTTTTTTGGCGGTGGGTGCAGCAGGTTCTATCAGAGGCATTGAAAGACGACCTTCAAGCTTTGAAGTAAACTTCATGCCGTAGTAACGACGCGCTGGAGTTGTGGTTGCGCAGTCGTACATGTTGACCCTCTGAGGTTTTTGAGTTCCGCCACTTTTGCCAGGCGGCTTGCCCTTTTTCGAATTGACACTGGGGGGGACCCTGCTAGCAGCACCGTAATTACGGACATGCAAAAAAAATCGAAAGCCGTGAAGAACACGGTGAGTTCATGCCGTGGTACCCCTGCGTGGGCGGTTGCCCAGTGCCGTTGTGGTTTTTTGGCCTGCGGAGGTTTGTGTGTGCCGCGACATTTGCGATGCAGCCTTTCCCGGTTTCACTAGACACGGGTGAGACCTATACTATCATATTACCGTAAACCTGGACACAAAAAAATACTGCGAACACAGGAGCTGCAACTCCGTTGCCGTCTTGTTTACTAGAAGAGGCTTTAACAACGTTGAACGAGATGCGAGATTTCTTGCGGCGCAGTTTCATTCTTTGCCAATTGCCAATGAAGCCGCAAACATGGTATCGAGTCACTCAAAAAAACGACTCAGAGAACTCGGATGTGGATGTCCGCCGAAGGACGGCCATCAAGCAATGAACGAATACATAGCGAACTCCACGTTCCTCCCGTAGGCACGGCTGATCCATTGTCGATTTCTCTAAAGGACACATCGGGCGCAGGGGCAAGTAACCAAAACCAAGGCAATGAAAAAAAAAAACTTCGACGACCACAATGGCGACGACGGTGATGACATGGGATACCTTCCACGCCATATCTTCAATAGAATTCTTGCTGCTGCGCAGTTTTGCGGTTTTGTTTTGGTTTTTGGTCAGGCGGGCCAACCAAGCCGTAAGAACAGCGCAAACCCGGTCACAAAAAAAAGTCAATTATCCCGTTATTAACCTAAAAGACTACGATGGTGATGACAATCATTCCATGGTGTAACTTCCACACCACATGTACAATAGAATTCTTTTCACCGCGCAGTTGCCTTATGCGTCAGTCGGGCCAATCAAGGTGCCATCATATCGAAGAGTGCAAGTCCCGTCAGAAAAAAAGGCAATTTCCGAGACCAACTCTATTGTGGGTATTGAGGGCTCACCTTCAAGCCACTAGCAACATAGGGAGTTCTCCTTACCGCATTTATGATTCTTGCTCGTGCGCCCGTCACGTGTTCAATTTCCTTGTTGAGGGGTCGGTGAATTGTCGACCACGTTAACTTGCAGAATGACGGCAGATGTAGTGCCTCCTCCAGCACCAAAAAAAGAAGCATTTGTTGCTTGCGCTTGCATCGCCGTGCGCGTGTCTACAGGCAAAAGCCGGTTACAAGCCCGGCTTTTTGCAATTCTCCCATTCTGTCTCTGTCCGAGGTGGTGGATGACAATCAAGCATAAACCGACAAACCCCAACATTCGAAAAAACGTAACGTCTAACTGAAGCGCACATATTGCCATGCCATCATGAACGACGGCCTTCGACCAATCCAACATGCGCGGGCGTCCGTAACATATTTATGCTGCGCAAATGTGCGTCTCCGATACAACTGCACCCACGGCTGATAACGCGCATGCATATAGCATCGCCCAAAACCCAATCGTTCAAAAAAATGCTTTACTGGAGCAAGACACATGCCACGCCAACATGAGTCTGGAAAGATGGCCTTCGAGCAAATTCACGGGGTCACTTTGCGAATGATATTTTGTGGGTGCGCGGTAGCGCGTAGTGAGTGGTGGATGAAACAACCCAAGTATATTCACGAAAATTCAAAAAAAAATAACGAGTTCAAGTAAACGGAACGCCGGCCTTTGACCGAATCTGGCATGCGCGTGCATTCATGGCATATTTGTGTTGCGCGCAGTAGTGCATTTCCCATCTCTGTGTCCACGGCAAAGGAGGCGCAACCCATATTTTGACACCCAATCACTCAAAAAAGCTCTTACGGATAACGGCAAAGGCCACGCCATCATGGACCTCGAACGATGCCTTCGAGCAAATCCACGGGTACCTCGTCAACGATTGATTGGGGTGTGCAGTCGCACGTATTGAGTCGTGAATGAAATAAGCAAGCATACACACCTAAATCCCGAGAAAAAAATAATGATTGCAAGATTGGCTATTGCCGTGCCATCAAGTAAATGGAACAACGGCCTTCGACCTATGCAGCAATTGAGTGCGTCTGTGCCATACTTGCGTTGTGCAGTTGCGCATTTTCAACCTTTGTATTGCAGCAGAGAAACCGAACGCACGTAACACCAAAAATCCGATCACTCATAAAAAAGCTGTACCTTATGAAAGTTGTATGCCGTGCCATTGTGGGCGTCGAAAGATGGCCTTCAAGCAAATACATGCAGTACCTCGTCAACGATTCTTTGTGGATACGCATCGCGCGTATGGGTTGCGAATAAAACCAAACAAAGAGGCCCGAGTCCCTCGGGATTCGAAAAAAAAAATAAAACCTGACCGAACAATCATGAAATGCCATGCCATCATGTACATTGAACGACGGCCTTTCATTTCACAACCAGGCATGTGGGTGCATCCATGGCGTGCTTGTATTGCGCAGAAGTGCATTTCCACTCTCTGGGTCCACAACAAAGAACCGCACACGCATCTAAAGACACTCAAAACCGAACTCACCAAAAAAAATCTGAGGTGACGAAATACCATGCCATCATGTGTCTTGAAAGATGGCACTTTAGCAAATCTACGGGGTACGCTTCCAATGATTGGTTGTGGTGCGCAGTCGCGCATTTTGAATGGTCATGTCTGTGGCCGAATGACGCAGCAATCATATCAACACATAAAACCCAGTCGCAGCAATCATATCAACACCCAAAACCCAGTCATCAAAAAAAAAGCTTTATTTGAGGAATGTACCATTATGGACCTTGAAAGACGGCCATAGAACAAAGCCCTGGGGCACTCTCCAATGATTGTTTGCATATGAAGGGTCATGTCCGCGGCTGAATCACGCAGCAACCATATCAACACCCAAACCAACTTAACCCAAAAAATCCCGTGTGGAGAACCTGTTATATGCCATGCTATCATGGGCGTTGAAAGATGGCCTTGGAGCAAATCCAAGAATCGCTTTTTTCATTGATTGTTTCGGGTGCGCAGTCGCGTGTTTTGAATATTCATGTCCGCGGCTGAATGAAGGAGGAACCATATCACACCCAATTCCCACTCACCAGAAAAAAAGCTCTGGAAAAGACATACATGCCATGCCATCATGTGTCTGGAAACACGGCTTCAAGCAAATGCAAAGGCTCACTTTTTCAATGATTGTTTTGGGTGCGCAGCTGCGCATTCTGAATGAGGGTGCCTGTGCCCGTGCCCGAGACGCCGCGACGATATAAACACCAAAAACGGGTACCCGTAAAAAAGAAGACGACACATAAGAGGATTTCCCGGCCGTGATGCGACGAGAAGACGGCAAGAGAGACAGAAAACTTTCATTACCCGCTTAAGCTCGTTGCGTGTGCGCTGTTTGCGCGTTTTGGACGGTCACGTCCGCGGAAAATGACGCCGGAACCGTAACGAGACCCGAAACCCAGTCACCTGGAAAAAATGAACACGATCACATGCCAGATTCCTCGCCATCGTGCGAACTAGAAGACGGCGAGAGGGCCAGAGCTCTTTCACTATCGGGTTCATGCTTGTTGCGTGTGCGCAGTTGCGCATTTTGAACTTTGTCTGTTCGGGGTAGTGGACGTAACCATGCTGAACCCCGCCAATGCATCACCCCAAACCCTGTTCTTAAAAAAAGAACCGAACAAGGGGAATATCTCTGCCATCATGCCCACTGGAACACGGCGAAAGAGGCGGAAGCACTTTCATTACCATGCTTACGCTTGTTGCGGGTGCGCAGTTCCGACTTTGCTGTGCGGGGCGAGGGGTGCAACCTGCTGACGCCAATGCAGCACCCAATACCCCC
>JADGKA010001166.1:0-10192 GCA_027604605.1 Borealophlyctis nickersoniae
GTGGGTGGAGGTGGTCAAGGTGGGGTGAATTGTAGTGTTTGAGTCTAGTGAACGGAACAATACACAGTGGGATACCTTATGTAGCTCGCAGCTGACGATACAGCGGAGGGGTATCCAATAGTCCGCACTTACACTTCTTGTTTCAGACATACATATTACTAGGCCCTTTAATTGAATACCTATGCTACAAAACCCAATATCCCATCCCATTGAAGGACACCAAGACCTGCGATTGGAGAGCTTCTTGCACCAGATTCAAGCGTTAGAAGATTGACGAGTACATGCAAACGAACGCGCATGTTCGCACATCCAAGTCCAAGTCAACACAAATTACTTCTACGATATATATTCAGCAAAAGGGGAAGACACAGTAAACCCTGCTTCCCACAAAAAAAATTTCGGTACTACATAGTGGGTGTCTAGTATAAGACCTGACCGATAGCCTATAACAAATCCATGAAATGTTTTCCAAAATAACCGGCTATATCTAGTCCGTGGACCCGAAACTTTTCTGCACGGCTTGCTTCCATTTACCGAACCGGTACTCGCGTTCTGTGTCAAACAGAATGGGGATGAATGAGCAAACACGGTCCACATGCAGGTCCAGAAACAAGGAAAGGATGCGAAAAAACTTTACCGTCCTCCCCAATCTTTGACGAAAACTTTTCATCGCCATCGGGATTGCCCATATCATCCAAGCTGTTCCAGATGCCGCCCACACCCAAACCGGCCGCATAGGCGGCTCCGAGGGCGGTTGTTTCGCGCATCAACGGACGTTCTGTTCAAGTGACCATGGGCGTTCAGTTCAATCAATTTGCTGCAGCACCATAATGCGCCATTTTGTGAGTGATAAAACCTACCGACATCAATCCCCAAAATATCCGCCTGCAACTGCATGGTTAAATCGGAATTGGTCATCCCACCGTCCACTCGCATGATATGAATGTCCGTTTTGCTGTCCGAGTTCATGGCTTCCAGCACCTCGCGGGATTGGAAGCACACTGCTTCGAGGGTTGCGCGGGCAATGTGGTGTTTGGTTGTATATTGGGTCAGGCCGGTGATGACTCTGGGTTAGGGTGTTGGGGAGATGGATTTAGGTCCCGAATGAATTAAGAATACAACAAAATGGAAATGATAAAAAGAGGCAAACGTACCCGCGGGCATCCTCCCTCCAGTGCGGGGCGTAAAGTCCGGAAAATGCGGGCACAAAGTACACGTTTCCAGTGTCTTTGACAGCGGCGGCCAAGTCTCCCACTTCAGGAGATTCCTTGATCAATCCGAGGTTGTCCCGCAACCACTTTACCGCTGCGCCAGCAATTGCGATGGAGCCCTGCAAACGGAATAAGTCAAATCTCGTTGCTTCCTGTTTGGCAAAACACACAGATATGGGATAGGTTACCTCCAACGCATACATGGCCTTCTCATCCTTGCCCAATTTGAACGCGACCGTCGTCAACAAGCCATGGGTGGAGATGACGGGAGACGTTCCAGTGTTGAAGAGCATGAAGCACCCGGTTCCGTACGTGTTTTTGACGCTGCCGGGTTTGAAGCAACGTTGACCGACCATGGCGGCTTGTTGGTCGCCAAGGCACTGAATCAGAAGGACGTCGAATGAGCCGGAGCTTGTTTTACATAGGCGACGAGCAAAAAATGGATACGTACACCAGAAAGTGGCAAACCCTTCAGCGGGCCATCATGGATGGTACCGTACAGTTCGGCGGACGAAAGGATACGTGGGAGAATCTTTTTGGTAACGCCAAAGAAGGTGCACAATTCGTCGTCCCAATCCAAAGTCTCCAGGTTCATGAGCATCGTGCGACTGGCATTCGTTGGGTCTGTGGCGTGAATTCCTTTGCCTGCTCCACCCGTCAGGTTATAAAGCAACCAGGAGTCCACTGTTCCAAACATCAGGCGGCCTTCGTTTTCCGCATCTTTGACCGCAGGAACATTGTCAAGGAGCCACCTGAGCTTCACACCGCTAAAGTAGGTCGAGAAGGGGAGACCGCACTTGGATAGGAAGTGGGTGCGGGATTTCGTGGGAGTTCTATCAACGAGGGTGTGGACAGTTGTAGTTGTGCGGGTGTCGAGCCAGACTGTGATTTTGAAAAGAAGTCTATTCAGCTGTATGCTCAAATAGATGAAAATTCCGCAAAAAGCATCAATATTTACCGATGGCGTTGTGAAGAGGTTCGCCAGTGACTCGGTCCCAAACGACGGTAGTCTCGCGTTGGTTGGTTATTCCAATTCCTGGAAGTAGAGTGCGCACCTCGTTCAGATATGGACCCTTCCACGCGTCTCTCAAATGTGCCAAAGAAACACAACCAAGGATGCTGACCTTTGATGTCCGACACCTTCAATCCGACCGTACCCAATTTCCCAGCGACAGCCTCGATACATTCATTTACGGACTGGAGGATGACTTTCGGGTCGTGTTCGACCCAACCAGGGCTCGGGAGGATTTGGTCAAACTCGACCTGGTGCGAGACGACTATTTTGCCGTTTTTGTCGAATACCATGAAGCGGGATGAGCTTGTGCCCTGGTCTATGGCAGCGACATATGGGGGAGTGTGGTCTGCTGTCATTTTTTTGAAGCTAGTGGGGTGTGTTTGTGCGTTGAGGTTTGGGATTGGTGGGTTGGGGGGGCAGTTGTTGGGCTGGCAGTGCGGAAGGAGGTATCTCTTTATAAAGGGCGGGAGCGAAACGAGGGGGTAATTTGAAGGAGTTGAAAGGAGGCGAGACTGCGGAAGTTGTGACTATACGACCACTACGAAGGAGGACGGAGATGGAGTAGGAAAAGCAGGTGGGGACCTGGGCAACCTGGGCAGGGCTCGGTTGAACTGAGGACAGCACGGTTGATGCTTGGAGTCCGGCTGTTCGGCCGGAGGCTCCGTCACACAAGCACGCGCTTTACTAGCAGGCTCACCCGCTCACCTGCTCACCTGAACACTCCTCCTCCACGCGAATGCAAATTCATACATTCCACATGGAGCAAACATTCCCCCTTACAGTATAAGGAAGGTTCCTATTGACGGATACCACCCACTCCACCCACTCCACCACGACGGAATCCCAGCGGAACCCTGAACGCGTGCCATATGGTATCCGACAGACAACGGCCCGCCATTTGTTTACACATGGGCGACCAGGAAATAGGAGCCTTTTGAAATGGACCATGGACGCCCGTTATTGACAACTTTTATATATGTACAGTACATCAGGAAACACGACACTACAAAAGATAGGGCCCCTCTATGTTCTCCTCCCAAGGGAAGAAGCTGCGGGCTGGGGACCGCCATAGCCACATTAGCCCACATGCTTGTTCAAAGAAAAACAAGCGAGGCAGATTAGTATCAGTTTGATGATAGAAAAACGACAAACAAGGCATACTAGGAACCGGGTCCCCGAGAGACCCCAAAAAGAAGACAATAGCGATCAGATAGACCGGCTGCCACAAAGTTTACGAAGCTGGACAGTGCGGAGCACTCCGAGGTGAGGTGAGGCGAACCATTCACCCACTTCGCAGGAGACGAAAGAACTCCCTCTCTGCCCCACACCAGAGCGAAGGTACGTGCAGGACAGAGAGGAACTCCCACCCTGGTTGACAGTGTATAGACACGTTTGCAACCAAAGGCGAAACTATGATCGAATCCATTACTATGCGGCAATCAAAGTCCAGGGCTGATCAAGACAACTACAAGAAGAAGGGCGGCCTCGAGGATGGATGGATGGATGGATGGATCCTGTGAGGGTGGATGAGAGAAGGAGGAGTGGATGAGAGACGCGTCCTTTGCAGCAAAACGGGTGCTTGACTTGAAGAGACTTGACACTTGCCTGACGCCGATGGATGGGTGGTGGTCTTGGTTCCCGCCAGGCCATCGTCGTCGAGTATGGATGGATGCTGTGGGGATGGATGAGAGGAAGAGGAGGATGGATGAGCGACGGTTCTTGGGAATTGAAAGCGGGTTTTTGACTAACACTTACCGGATGCCAGTGCGCGCGTGTGCGTATGTGTGTGTGGGCGGGAAGTTGAAAGCGAGGGAAGAAGTGATGGCGGGAAAGAGGGCGAAGGGCAGCCTTTTATAAGCCAGAAGAGGGAGCGAGCGTGATGGCCCAAGCGTTTCGACGCGTTTTGCATGAAAAGTCGCTGACGAAAGCAAACAGACCCTTGTAACACCAGCTTGGTGGTAGGTATCCAAATTAAATTGCAGCCGTGTCGTTTCATGCTCCCAACCCCGAAAATGAAAACCCCCCACGCTCGATCAAATCTCAAACTCACTCCATTTGTATTCTCCCGCCCACCCTGCTTCGACATTTCGCTTTCCCCTCTCTTTGCCTTCTTCCCCACTCTGCTTTGACGTTTCTGTTCCTATTGTGCACAAACTGGGACAAACAGGGTTCAGGTGCTCGTACTGAGCCGATTGTGACGACATTATCATCAAAAGTGAACATAGAAGGGCGAGAGATCTCGAGACGAACTGATCGAAATCGCATGAGGCACGGACAAGGTTCCCTTGTCCGTGACAGGGCAATATCTGTAGACATTGTCGCCAGATTTTGCGGTGTCTGTTAGGGAGCTCAATCGGCGCCTGAACCCTGTTGGAGTTTGTGCTGTGTCGGCCTCTCTTAACCATTCGATTTTGTGCTTGGTTCAGGCCAGAACTAACCCCCTGATCATTATGCCTATCGAGAGTCGTCAAGTGAGTGAGGGCGCCAGGGTTAGTCAATGGAATCCGGACGGAGAGCCTTATCATCAAACACTGAATGGAATGATCGGACACCACAAATGCGCGTCGACGAGTTAGTAGACGTGCCATGAAGGTAGTCAACAAGGAGGATGAATGATTGATTTTGGACCTTAGCGCAAATGGATCGCTGATCGTATGCTCGCGCTTTCCGTCTGAGAACAGCGTTCTTCGCGATAAAGAGACGGTGGATGCTTGTTCCTCTTCTTATGAGCGGGCGTGAGCAGACTATACTGACCAAGTGTGGAGACGGGAGGGGGCCATTCGCCGCGTGGCTCAACCGTAGAGAACCCCCCATTCTCTCTAAGCCTTCCTTTCTAAAGTTATTGAACACATCATGGCTTTCATCGAACGAGTGTGTTGGGGGACGCGTCAGTATTTGGTGGGGACGAGAAAAGCGCAAACATTGGTTAGTTTGGACCCAAAGGTGTATAAAAGGAGCTCCTAAGTGCGATTGACTGTTAACAGAACCCCCTTCCCCAACCCGCTTCAGCGTTTTGTTTCCCGTTTCCATTTCATCCCCTACCCTGAAATACCAGCATGGGCACGAAACGTCCCTCGTCCTCCGCCGATCCTACAATGTCGATGAACAGCAATGGGGAGGCGGTCCCAACCACTCGCGTGTGGTCATGGTCTCGCTTCTTTAGTGGATTGAAACAAGGACGGGCACCCTTATCCGTAGTGCTGATGATGTTCATTGTTCCTCTTTCTGTTGGTGTGGCCGCCATAACGTGGGCGTTGACGTACAGCGCTGCCTTGGTATGTCATTTACGACCGGAATATTTTGCTACACTGTTGCGTCTGCTGACTCAACCGACTCAGACGGCCGCATCAACCCTCGCGGACTCCCTTCAGTCCCAAATGCTCACTAGCATCTCCTCGGAATTCACCTCCCGCATCCAAGCGTTAGAGCAAGCCGTGGATGAACACACCCGCAATTGGCGCGCCGGCCGCTTTTCCGCAGCAACCGAGGACGACAGGTTCAAGGTCTTCAAGTCCCTCCTCGGCACCCTCGTCCCGCACGTCCATATGTACACGGCCTTGCATTTTGTTTTGTTACCTGAAGGCGCAATGTGGGGCGCGGATTCGTGGATAGACGGAAATAATACGTGGTGGAGTGCAATGTTTCAGCGTGGGGAGGTTTTTAATTATTGGGATTCTAATGAGGATGGGAGTGTCATCACGGATTATGACTGGAACCAGATCAAAACCTTTGAGGTGAGTTTGGGAGGAACAAAGTCTCTTATGCTGTTTAGTGAATATTTGACTGACACATTTCGGGCATGTGACAGAACGCACAGTGGGTTGTGGTAAGAATTGCCTCTGACATACAACTACGCAAGCAAGCGCTGGGCGAGCAAGTCTAAACTCACACCCCCCTTCCTGTTTTCCAGGATCTCGATAACACGAGCGACAGTTCCGTCGCCTGGACCAAACCATACTTGTTCACCAGCGCTGGTTTCGCGACCCACTCTCGCACCATTTTCCAGAACGGCACTTTCATTGGCGTCCAAGGCGGAGACTTTGGGCTTGAGTTTGTCGGCAATACTTTGCAACAACTGGCCAACACCATTCCCTACCGCAGTTACATCTATGCATTTGCCCTCGACGAGGCCGGTGACATCTCCATCGGGTCTTCCATTAACTGGACGATTGCCGACCTTTACCGTCGTAACAATGAGAGCAAGCCCACAGGATTGTTAACACTCCCCGAACTGGCAGCCAACCAAACCTTCTGGGAACCCATCCGCGTCCTCTACGCCCACCTCCTCCGCACCACCAAAAACGGGACCCTGTTCGAGTACCTCTCCCAAACGACGCGCCCCACCACCCTGGAACTCACGCTCTCAGAGGGCGTCTACATGGTGCAAATGAAGGAAATTTCCTCCTACAACCTCCGCTGGGGAATCGTCCATTTCGTGCTCCGAGACGATATCCTTGACGCACTGACGCGGAGTAACAAGAAAACGCTCGGGACAGTCGCCGGCGTGGTGTCAGCAGGCATCGTCATCACCATCGTGTTCTCGTTCTTTTTGGCGACGGCTTTGCATCGGATTACGCGGGACTTGGTGTTGTTGAGCGATTTCAAGTTTAAGGATGTGCTGCAGAAGGATTTGGACAAGTCGTCGGGGGTCTCGAGGCCTTCGTTTAGCAGGATTGGCGAACTGTGAGTTTATCCTAGCATTTTTTTGATACAATGCGGGATGTGGGTCCCCCTCCCACCCATACTGACTTACCTGACCCTTCCGCCTCTCGTCACAGCTGGCAAATCCAACGCGCATTCCACAAAATGGTAGTAACCTTCGCCGGTGCCGTCTCGCAAAAGCGATTCTTGGATCGCGGCGCTGGCGGAAGTACGCTAGCACCCCCATCCCGGGCACCTGTCAGCATGGTGCATGGAGAGTCGTCGGTTTGATTGGCGGGTGGTGGTGGTGGTGTGATGGATTTCAACATGACATGGTGCAGGTTACCTATCTCAATTGAAGACTGAGGGGTGTGGATACCGGGGTTGTGGATACCGGGGTTTTGGCGTAAGTTTGAGTCAGCTAGCCTACCGGTAGAGCTAGCCGACATACCAGAAGACAGGACATTTTTGTTATCTATCTAACGGCACAAGATTGCCACAAACAATGAGTTTGTCCGAGTGTACAATAACCATGTCAAAGCGGTTTAGAACAAGCACATCCGCCTAAACATCGTGGTTTTTGCTTCATTTGCCTTTGCATCCTTTGCATTTCGGAATGACGGCGATCGCGCCTCTCAAGGACTAAAATAAGCCGGCACAGATGCTCGCCAAAGGATGTCGCAGGGCATCGAGTTTGGCGTTTCCCATTCACAAATATTGACTTGATGGACGAAGGTGTCCAGCGATCACCCGTAACTTGCAATGGGCCGCTTAAACATGTTTGAAGAATGCGATCTGGATGGTGCACTGTATTTTGCAGTGGTCATCACTGCATTTCATCCCCCATCTTTATCAAACTATCCAGCACAATGGATACCGTGAACGCAATGCTCCCCTCCTTACTTTCCAGCATTGTAACATCAACCCCTCCACTATTCTCGGCCTTCTCTCTATGATGGCCCCATACAGAGCGATTTGCTGCGATGCATGAGCTCGTCGCAAAGGATGCCATCCTTACTATCGCTAGAGTTGTAGCACAGTGGATACCCTTGACGCACAAGCCACGGCCCCCGCAACGACTTTCCCACGCCTGCACCCATCTCAACTGCATCTCAACTGCATCTCAACCTGCAAAACCTTCTTCTGCAGGCTGTCGTACTCAAGGACGGACGGAATGGTGAAAGGGAGGACCGCACTTGGAAGGAAACGAACGGCGACCGTGTGGAGAAACGGGGGAGAAGGAAACGGAGGAGGAAGGAGGAGGAGGAAGGCGGCGCCGACGGGGAGTTGGAAGGAAACAAGGAAGCCGGAAGTGCCCATGCACAAAAGAAGCGAAAGAAGCGCAAAGCCGCCAAACGTCCGACCCTGCTTCGCGTTTGCAACGCCGAAATCGACATTCTTCGTTCGATTGTGGGTTACATCCGCTCCCGCTTCGATTACCTCCGTCTTGGGTTCACCTGCAAACAACTGTACAACACCATCATCCAAACACCAATTCACCATCATTGGTTTACGCAGTATATGAATGAAGGATGGTTTTCCACTTTCGATGACGAATCCGAGGTGGACGGAAAACATCCTATACGCAATATGGCCATCAACGATTCCCGCGCCGTTCGCTGCAATTTCCGCAATGTGGAAATGGTCTCGGACTTCTGCAACATGGACGATGAATCAGAATCAGGCTACTCCTTGACTCAGTTGCTAGTTGGTTGACAGACGATGTCGATGAATGTTTGGAGCGGCTTGGGGATTGTCTGCCGGGCACCCTGGATTTGATGTGCAGGGTTTATTGCAATCGTAACCCTCTCTCCGTGGAAATCTTTTCCGACTTTTTTTCGTGGGAGGGAGAAGGGAACGGCTTTTACCGCGACATCACGACAAAGACCCGTCAAACATATTCAGGGTTGGAGATCGACTCAAGATCTTGACACTCTGTCAGATCACGCCATCATGGATGGAGCCTACGTTTGACGACGTCACTACATGCTGTTTCAAGGCCCTGGACGTTTGCCAACGCGTCGTGACAGGGACAATGTGGTGGGAGTTCACTCTTCCGGATGGGGGCCATCTCATCGACCGCTTCCCTTTTGCGCGTTTGTTCAAGTCTGAAGAGCTGCAGGGTGAACCCTTCAAAACGGTGTTCAAACGTTGCACTGTTAAACTTGGTTTGGATGACTCTTGGACTCGGGTTCCGGTTAAGGTGAGCCGGATTACCTGGTGGGAAGACTGGGTCGTCGGTGCGCCACTCGTCATGGAAGGGTATCTCGAGGTCATGGGAGGGCCGCAGCTCAAGGAGAAGATGCATGAGATTAGTTGGGAATATACGAGTTAACACTGTTTGTAACGAGGGGGGATACGGTCGATGCGAAGTGGGGGGGAGGGAATGACGAAGCTGCGTGAAAGAAAGGTGTCTTGAAAGAAGAAAATAGCTGTTTTCATCAATATGAACTTCAAGATGCTCAAAAGAGAATCATATGACTGCGCTTTACTGTGTTCTTTTTCTGGTTGCCGGCCCCGACTACGTCTGCCCTTCGTCAGCAGAGAACGTGATTGACTTTCTTCTGCTCGGGGAACCGCGCGCCTCAATAAATGGTTTGGTTACGGTACATACCGGAGCGTTCTTTTTTGTGCAGCTTTGGGATCGAGTCATTCAGATGGAATGAACCTGCGTAAATATGCCAGAGAGCTCTGGTTTGTAGTGGCTCTGGGTTGTTTGTGTTCCGGACCAATATCCCCACAACGCGTAAGTATGTCGGCGTGGAGGGCTGGAGCGGCCGGTGTTGTCGTCGACCAATGTTGACAGTCTCCTTCAAAGACATATTTTATTCATGCTGGCTCGAAGGGCGGGAATTATTGATCGAAAGGCCGGAGATGCCAGCGCATCCCACGGCAACCACTTAGATAAGATAGGCACTGCATTGTTTACCACCGCCCAATTTCCCTCCCCAAGCACCGGGTATCCCGATCCCTGCAGCCGTCATTGTCAAAGAGATAAAACCTTGATCTGAAGAATCTTCCAAAAATGTAGGGACGGGTGTTCCAGAAAAAGAACAGACGGATGGGGTTCCATAATAACGATGGGTCGGGGCCGTTTGCGTGATCAAAGAGACACCACCACCACCACCACCCACCCTTTGTTCGAAAAACAGACAAGTGACCGAGGCGGATATAAAGAGCCGCGCAGCGCAGAAGACAGTTTCTCGCACCCACCAAATCAAAACACGCAAACACCACAGTCAATAAAACCTTTATTCGCTTGAACCCAAGTCTGAGACCATGTCCTCCGCACCCGCACCCACCACCACCACCTCCCCCTCCACTC
>JADGKA010001167.1:0-10191 GCA_027604605.1 Borealophlyctis nickersoniae
CCTGCGCCGGGCCCGTGCGCTGGGCCTCCGCGTGCGCGGTCGCGGCTTGCATCTCGCCGGCGCCCTCGCGCCCGTCGGTGGAATGGGTGGTGGAATGGGTGGACGGGGGAGAGGACCGAGAGGGGGTTCAGCAGGCGGATTCCCTGGAGGAGGGTTTTATGAATTCTAGACGTGGAGCTGCGGTTAATGGAATTTGCGATCGGTTACATTATTGTCTTTTTCTGACAAGTGGGGTTTTGTGAGAGAACAGTGTATAAAGATTCATTGAATTTAGCATAGTGTCGTAAAGAGCTTGTCCAAATGCCTCTATGCAGTCCCGGTCCATTATTGAGTGCCATTGACCTAATCGATGTGTTAACAAACCAGACCACGCAAGTGAAGAAATCATTTTCAGCAGCTCCCAACGACATCCCCAATAAGAAGGCTGCTGGATACCCCCTCCCTTCGCAAGGGCAACAACTGGACTCGCCTACTGTATCTTCCCCTCCCTACGTTAAACTCCACCCCCAGAACGCGCACCCTTCTTCATCCTTCCCCAAGGCACCACCTGCGTAGTCGTATACTCCTCCGTCTCCGTTACGCGGACGTTGCGGGTGTGTCTGTACGCCACTTTTGGATTTTGTCCGCGTATCAGTTCTTTATAATTTCCGTACCTTAACGAGAACAAAGAAAGCAAAGACCGCAACTTTTTTGTAACGTACCGGTACTCCCCCGCCGTCCCCCCGCACCAGGACCCACCGTCATGTTGTAGACGCCCATGGCTGTCAGGCACGCCCCCGTGGCGATGAGTGAGAGGCCGGCTGCGAGGAGGGTTGGGTCTGACATTTTTGGGGGATTCTTGTTTGTGGAGGGTGTGGAGGAGGATGGAGTGGGTAGGTAGTGGGAAAGGCGAAGGCAGATAAACGTTGGGCGAGAGCATGAATGGTGGATAGTATCCAAACTGCGCAGGGAGGGTATCCCACGTGTGGGTGTGGAGTCATGATGTGTGTGGTGTGACTGGTAGATTGGGGACCTGAGAGGAATGGCGTGGGATGTAGATGTGGATAGCCGCACCTTCCGTTCCAGTGCTCCAACATTGCAGACATCTTTTTTCCCCATGGTGACTACAAGACATAAAAAAAGTATGAACACAAAAGAACGCTACTTGTGTGAAATTGCGCGCGCTGGGCGCAGCGGCAGGCTTTTCGCGTGTAAATGTGTATCGGTGCTCTTTGTTTTTTAGAGTATGAAATGAAATAGCTATAAAATTGGAGGCAATACACAACTTTTTGCGAGCCACCGACGAAAAAAAGGGACTTCCGACCTCGCACAACCGACCAGCGCGCACTTCAGCACGCTTAGTCGAACACCACAATGTATTTGCCCATTCCTGTTTCTCCACTGACGTACATGCAAATGATACTCGCAAAGCGCTCCCACCGAACATCTTCCTTCTCATGGGGGCTAGAAGGAGCAAAAAAAGGATTTTTACAAGTTCAATTCTAATCGAAGGCCCGCGTTGTGCGCGCGCAGTGGGCCCTTCTGGAGATGCGACCAGATGCAGATTTTCTGCTCCCGGAGCATGTCTTTTCTTATGTTGTAAATGGGACGAAAGAAGACAAGCTTTCAAGTTCCGCGGGTGCAGACCAGCTACGCCTTTGCCGGGAGTTCTTGGCACTCCAATGAACTGAAGGGTAGTTGAAGCACAGCATTTTACAGCGGAACGATGCTCAAGGCGACCAGTTTCGTACAATACTACGTAATTCCATTGGTACCTGCGACCTTTTTTTCGCTTATGCGTGTTAAATCTTGCTCCTCTCCAATTTGAACTTGACGGGTTTTTGAATCCCATTTCAACTCGCCGTTTCCCTGGTATATGCATTTCAGCGTTCCTTTAATGATATGAAGTGGCGGTGAAATGACCACTTGATGCCTGCGCGCAAGTTTGAATCTCGCGCCAAGCATGATTCCATGTTTGACCGCCTATTTCCTTTTTACTTTTTGAACTTTCTTTCTACATTGGCGAATGTGCGTCTATGCCTATACATTCGGGCCACAAGGGAAGGAAAAAAGAACTGGGCGCTCGCCACACTCCGCAGGCAGTTACGCGTCCTTTGTCCGGCCAACGTACTTGGCAATGATGCAAAATGGGACGAAAGAAGATAACTCGGGAAGGCCTTCAATTTCTGCGTGTGCGGTTCAGCAACGCTTCCCCCTAGGAATGTTCTTTGTCCTTCAGTTGGAGATGAGATTAAACAGAAGTGTGGATGGATGTGCCCCACCACAAATGAATATGACTCGCGAAGCCCAGTTTCGCACAATATATCTGTCACTTGGTCTGTATTTGCAATTCTTTTCTCCCTTTCGCTTTTTAAATCTCGCTCTCCCGGATTGGAACTTGAAAAGCTTTTACAAGTCCCTGTTCATTACACCCGTTTAGCCGTGATCTGGCGAAACCGGAAGCTCCTAGTGGATTGAGATATGACACACGTGCTGTCTAGCCGACCGAGCACAATCCTTGTCCCGTGAGAGTTAACATTTTTTTTCTTTTCGCATTTTGAGATCTCTTTTATGAATCAGCGAACCAATACGCCCACATATTGATGGCGCAGGAGGCAAAAAAAGATACTGATCTGACGTACAAGGCCTGCCTGCGGGCGCAGTTCAGCAGGCTGCTATGTTGGGCCGCTGGCTTACTGCTCCTGGTTCTTGGACAACTGGACGGAACGGAAACTGCATGTAATCTGAAACCTGATGCCCGGGAGAATGTGATCTCGCATAGCCATTTTCGCCTGCAAGACGAACAATGCAACCCTTCATTGATCCGCGGTTATCACTGCGCGCCGCCTGTCTTCCTTCCAGTTACGGCCATACACACCAGAACACACCGGATCCCGTCCGATCTCCGAAGTTAAGCTGATGATGGCGCAGTTAGTATGGTGATGGGGGACCACAATACTGCGTGCTGTAACTTTTTTATTTGCTCGTAGCCGATTTGCGCTGGCGGTTTGTGGGTGCGTACTTCTCTTGGTTCCGCGGGCAGCCAGACGGTGCGCGGTGGGTCGTGGGAGCAAACTACGCACGACTCTCAAGTGTTCTGCAACTATGTCCCATGTCCGACAGTTTTGTTTTGGTTTCCGACGCTTCATTTCTTTCCTGTAGCTGGCAAGGTTGTGATCACATAAGGCTTCTACTGCGACGTTTCAACTGCAGGGTATCCAGAACCTGCGAAGAGGAGCGTGGGGGAAATTTCGGCATCGAGGAAACCCATCTGACTGTGGTAGCTTGTTTCCACCCGTTTCATTTGAAGACCACTCAAAGCGCAATGGCGACCATCCTCTCAACACCGCTGCATTATGGCACCCTTAGTTTTACTCTATAATGATAGGGAGTGTGCCAGGTTCGACAGGCAGCATTAGTGTATCATTGACTTACTCTATAGTTGTGGGTGGTGGGTGGTGCGCCGCGTTCGCCCGCAGCATCCTTGTCTTCGTAAAGAAATCCCTTTTTTCGTCTCACGGGCAAAAACGTGAACATCCTTTAAAACCCAATGGATGCCGAGAGCATCGTTAGCGAGTCCGGTCCGTATTGTTTTAAGGCAGAAATGGAACACTACGACTGTGCATCTTCCACACGCGCATTCAAATGGATGGTGGAGGCCAAGGAGTCATTGCCTGCGAAAGCGGGAAAATCGCGATAATGTAACGCTCAATATAAACTTTTGTGGGCCAGAATGGGACCTACTAGATCCAGCGGTTTCAGTGGTTTTGACCCGCGGCCTTTTTCCGTCTCATTCAAGTGCAGCTAAACTAATTCCACACTAAACACAGGCATTCGGAGCTACCATTTAGATGGAAAAATCCCGTGCGCCATATAATGCGAAGGGGGCTCAAAAACAGAGTCCGGCGACACAGGGATTGACGAGGTCCCAGAGAGTCGGCGGCACATCCAGCTTTGCTAGCCGGGAGTTCTGATTGCCCATTCTTCCTAAGAAGACTGATTATCCTTTGACGATCATGGAGCACTCAAATCGCACGGGAAAAAAAAGCGGACACTCATTGGGCGCGGGGATATCCGGGTTATGTTGATTTGGACTGCGCGCGCGCAACTGCGAAGCCAAAATCGTATTGTATGACAGCTGTTTCGCAAAATCTTTTTGGTCGCGTATCCATTCATCTTTTGCGCCAAACTGCCTGCCCCGGCATCTACATTGCACGGCGTTGATGGAAGTTCCGATTATGTACCTCTTGCTTGGGTTTTATGCCGATGCAGAAGGACCGACTAGAACAACCTGACTCCCATCATATTTGGCCCGAAGTTGACCAACTCCCTTGTATTTGCGGCAACAGGCGGAACCTCAAGAAGGTTAAACATCATCTGGTGGCTGGTGTCCGACACCAACGAAGAGAAGGATTCAGTTCCGTGCGGATACGCAAGAGGTTGGGTCAACCACGGGCCTTCATATCATGCGGCATTCCCGCGTCCCACTGAATACTTCTTTGTTGTGGAAACCGTATGTGCTTAAACTCACCAAGGCTTCAATGGATCGGAAAATGCTGGATATTTAGCTTTCTGGGTCTTCTATCAAGAGTTGCCAGCAGGGGGATGGTACCGCTACAAACCCCAGACGAAGACCAAAGGTAAAAAAAGAAGTACCTTTACGCCAAGCAACATCCCTCTGAATGGCGTTCAAACCATCCATTTGCCTGGATTCTACCTTTCTGAATGTGATGTTCACTGGCTCCTTCCTGCCATTTCGTCTGTGCAGAACCGTGAACGGGGTTTGCCACCATCAGCTAGAGACGATGATGATCGGGTAACGGCAAGGATGGAAGGAAACACGGAAATTCTGCGGTCCCGTTTTTAGTGACTGGTAATGCCAAAGATACACCACCCTTTTTTTGTAATTTATTATGCTACCACCGGATACATAGGCAGCTGGCGTGAAAGCGGAAAGCATCAAAAGCCCATACGATATGTGCATGACCATAAACGCGCCTAAGGAGCCGCTGGAGTGGTATGAGAACGTCATACCTGCCTTTTTTTTGGTTTAGCTTTTGTTTCATCCGTGTAGATGTGCCAAAATGGGTCTCTCCTAGAATCTATTCGGATAATGAACGGTCGAATAGCCATCATCCGCGTAGGAGAGAGAAGGAGTAAACGGCGCCATCATTAGGATCCAAGAGATGCCGCAAAAAGAGTTCAACGACTGCTCCTAACGCTGCCCACTGTAGGTGCTTAAACTCACCGAGGCTTCATTGGGTGGCAAATCCAGCAGTTAAACTTTTTTTCGGTCTTCCGTTACGGGTAGCCTGCAAAAGATGGTCATCCCTCCAAACCCCGGACAACACACCGAACTTAAGACACAGAAATGGAGATAAGACCCATCCATTCGAAGGGTCAGCGCATGACAATGCGCTGACCAACTAGTACGAAACATTCTTTTCCCCCGGATTTTTCCCGTGCGAAGACGCATTTTCCCATGGTACTTTCGCCTATTCTGCGACCATCAGTTAGATAAAAGCGCCAGGGGTTGAACGGCAAGTACCGAAGGCAACGGCGAAAAAACGAGGCAACTCCGTTTTCAATGACCAAGTTCCGGTGGCGGATGGTTCGGCTCTTTCTTTTTGGTTCTGTATGGGCGTGAGTGGGACTCGCAATTTACAATATTATTGGGGACTCCTTCAATTCTGAGCTACCATGCATAGAGACGGTAGACAGGTAACTGAGCAGAAAGCGAAAAAAAATATGTCTGCCATGAGCGTACAAGAGAGTACCACCCCCGGGAGGGGATATGCACTCATTGCTGTCGAGTGTGGCGGTTGTTTGGTAATATTTGGTCCATGTGCGGATCTGTTGGCAGAACTACCTTTGTAACGTAATGTTAGAGGTCACCCCGCATTGGAGAGTAGCGGTGAAATGAACCTCCAATGGAATCTCAATGAGTTGGCCTTCTTTCTTTTGGTGGACTTGTCGTGGTTAACACGACCGCGGCATGTGGTCGCAAAAAACTAATCGCCCAAAAAAACTAACCATCAGATGGACATGGTGAGAATGGCAATGGTAAAACTTAGATTTCCTCTCTCATACCACTTTAGGGCCCGACTGCGCACTTGCAACCTCAAAATAACGAAACCACCAAGTACACTTAAAACCGGATGGGTGGCGGAACAAACCAAAATGGGTCTTTGGCCTTCACATCTCAACAGAGCTCCTCTTTGCTATTTGTGCGCGCGCGCACAGGCGCAGCTATTTGGGTTTTGATGAAGTTTGATAACTTGCCACGAACCTTCGGAATGACTGCGGAGTCCAAGTGAGCCGTGCAAAGGGAGGGGACACTGGGATATGTCATATAAAGCTATCTGTAAAATAAAAGCTGCCTACCAGTCACGCTTTGCCTCGCGTTCCATTGACACATATCTCGACTTTGTCGCTTTTTTTTGCAAGTGGTAGGTGCAAGCCGGGCTTCCATTAGAGTTACCCGGCTGGTCCAGTCCAGTGAACGGTCACTAGCCCTGAACAAACCTGGCAGAGGGTGAACATTACCGCCTACGCCATGTTAAACCAATGACCTTAGCTTTTTTGCTCCCGCGGGATGACTATGTTTACTGGGATTCTTGCGAACATCAAGCGTTCCCACCAATATGGAAGCAAATATGCCAAATTGGCATTCACGGGTACATTTATAGTCCGCCAACGCCACGTCTTCTGGTTCTTTCGACCGCGCACGCATCTTCGAGTATGGTTAAGGCGGGCACCGTGGGTGGTGGAATCATGTGGAAGGGAGGTCGATAGCACCCCTTTCACATAACAGATGCATTATTTACCATTTTTTTCGTCCGTTGTCGCGTGCTTTACGACGCACGCTGCGGACGGTTCGCCCAGAAAACACACGTGAGCCTAAGATTCTCCCCAAGAGACGAGGGAGAATAAGGCCTACCTTTTCCAAAGGGGCATGGATGCACGTCGGTGACAACCGGCTCACGGCCGCATTCTTCATTCCATTGCAGTTGCCTTTTATGCTTGTGCCGGCCCAATCCGGATGTTCTGGTGGTTCGACTGTACCTTGACCGTCCCGTGTGAGCGGGCGACAAAAAAGGTGAAAAAAAAGGGAAAATGCAGTCAGTAATGCAGACCTTGTGTCCTGCATAGCGGTCGGAAGACTGCCCATGTTCCGATGCCAACTTGCACATTAACAAAGCCTGTATTTTGCAATGGACAAGTGGGGAGGCACGACAATGCGGTACCAAAGCACAGGACGGGTTTCAGGATTCAAGGCGGATCCCGGGAAAGACAAATGACGGACCTGTGCGTGCCAAAGCAAAAGCAAGTGGAAGTAACCACTGGGTGGGCTTACACGACTGCGCACAATCATATTAAACAAAAAACGCGAGGATTGAACAACCAGAAATAGGATTTCAATCTCTCCGTATGTCTTGGTAGCCACCCGTGGTAGCCTTTACCACCCACTATAATCATTACTCAATATGTCAAATTCACGTTTGCGGTGAGGGGGTAGTCGGGCAGAATTCATCCAAGATGCACCAAACAAAATGCTTATCGGTGACGGAGAACGAACGCAACCAGAAGGTCCGTTTAACCCTATCCTCAGATAAATGTGAGTTTGTGTGCAAATACACATTCTCGCTAATACAAATCATCATGAATGGAGTGCCTCCCAAGATGGGCAAAAAGATCGCCGTACCATGGTCCATTCCATTGGACGTAATTTTACCCTCGCAGCTGCGCAGTCGAAAGCCGTAAAAGCCGGCGTATCATCGGCCCAATATGTCAATCGAGTGTTCCAGTGGTAGGTAGGCTTATCGCCTGCTATATTTACGTATCTACAAGGTCAATCTTTTACCGGACGGGCAATGTCCGCCGCAACACGTACGAAAAAAATGCCATCGTCTTTCGAAAAAGCTCTATGCCACCCCACCGGAAGTGAGCTTTGACTTCTGGCCTTTCTTCAGAAGTCAGTTTCTGATCAAGCACACCTTCTTGGAGCTCAATGGAGAATTATGGATGAACGGGGTCGCCCCCGGACGGGCAAAAAAAATGGCTGTCCGCGGTCCATTCCGTTGGGCGGATATTACCCCTCACCTTCCAATGCATTTCTGACCCAAACGTTCAATTCCATTTTCCAGGCATAAAACCCTTTTCCACATGTCCGCACTGCCAAAACCGACTGCAAAAAAAAGCGCGACATACATGGCCTTAGATTGGATACCAGTCCTTTGACAATGTCCCGGCATCCTCACATTGCACCGTTGCTGTTACCCGCTCCAAATGGCCGTACATGTACACTAGTTTGTGCAGAGGACAAGTATAGAGCAACAAAAGCGGCAGGGATGGAGTAGTCTAGTCATGTCTATGAATTTTCACCCGAACAACACAATGGCCGGAAGTACTTCAATGAGCAGTCAGTCACAATGCAAGGGGGCGGTGGTATCCTGTCCGAATCAGGTTCTTTCTCTTCCCCCACATTACCCGCGCCAATTTTTTCGCGCATTATGATTATTTTCGGCATGGTATCTTTGGGTTTCAATTAGCGTTCGATGGTTTGGTGCGCCCGAAAACCATTGAGATGTTTTGCTCTAGCATTTTTCGTTAAAATCACAACAAGGACGTAGAACTCCCGTTCCCGTTCACAAGGCCTTCTCCCGCCCAAAATCGACCAGAAAAAAACACGTTAGACAGCTCATGTAAGTATAACCGGATACCGTCCCTTTTAACAAGGTTCCGGCATCCCTCAACTTTCCCCGTTCATTCACTTTTGTTCTTCCCAACGCGCCCTATGCGTTTCAGGCAGGTACAATCATGAAGGACACGAGACATGCTGCCGGGAAAAAAGCGTCGAAAGAGATGGAATCATCAATTGATACCGCCCTTTTGAAGGAGGTTTCCGCCGTCGGGTGATTTTCTCCGCTTTCTCATTTTGCTCTCCAAATACCTCATATATCGCTCCCACGGGCACGAGCATAAACCGAACAAAGCTGCTGGCGGGTTTTACCATCATGGCTATGAAATGAAATCAGGAAATCGGTTGAGCGCCAAAGGCCATAAGTGTTTGCCTGCCCAGTCCCGCAAGGGAGACTACCCAACCGGTGCTGTATGCTCTTTATTTTCTCGCACTCTTTTTCTTTTTTGGGGGGTATTAGGTTCAACCCATTGTCTTGTACTCCACGCACCCCGGTGGGATCCATCAATATGTCGGGGTTCACGGATCAAAAAAAGAAGAAGAAACAGAAAATTGAGAGGATTATCAAGGTTTCGTGCGCTTCCTAACCACCGCAAAACCGATTCGCAGTATTAGTTTCGAGTCTTTTGGTTTGGGTAAATACCACTCCAAGCGTTGGTTGATCCAACCTCGTAAACCACCCAACGTCAACGGCCAACCGAAAAAGAAATTAGGCAGTTTAAATAATAGTAAGGGAGGCTTCAACTGTTCTGTTCAACCCTCTCCTGGCACCGTTTTAGACTCTGTTTGAAAGGTTTGAAATGACGAAAGGATTTTTGAACAAGTGTGAGCCTGAATACTTGTTGAGACGGTTTTGGTTAAAAAAAAAGAAGTATGAATCAACGACCAGATTTGAATTGACTGGTGAGCGGAACCCCGAGAGGTTCGTCGTCCCTCCAAACAAACACTACTTGTTCATGCCAAAGTTGCTGCGCACAGATGAAGGATTCAAAGACAAAGGGTGGAAAGCAGGTTTGCGTCTGCATCCGCATCAATGAACAAAAAAAACAGAAAGTTTGGATATTTTTGCTTTTGATCAAGTGGTGAGCAGAACCCCGAGGTCCTGTTGTCCCTCCAAACAAACTGCGAAACCACTTGTTCATACGAGTTGGTGCGGACGAATGAAGGATTCAAAGATAAATTGGGGGAAAGCAAATTCTTGGGTCACTTGCTTCCATTTCGCATCAAAGGCACCAAAAAAAGATAGCCCAAAGACATGTTATTGGTGAGCAGAACCCCGAGGTATTGTCCGTGTCCCACCAACCAAAGTCATACGGACGTTGCTGCTGTGGTATGAAGGACCAAAAGACAAAATAGTGGCAAGGCGGATTCACCGTTCATAGAAACATCCCTGTTCTGGTCGTTATCTTCATTTCCTAACCCCGTCCCCACTTTTAACCCAAAAATCAATCAACAACCTCGTATGGTACAATCACCCAAAATTTGTAAACAAAAAAAAGACACCCCTCAAC
>JADGKA010001168.1:0-10189 GCA_027604605.1 Borealophlyctis nickersoniae
CGGCCAGCACCCGGGCCCAGAACTGGCTGAACCGGCGGTACCGACATTTCGCCCTGAGCTGGCGAGACAACTCCCCACCCCCGCACCGGAGCGCCATCCATGGGCGGGGGCCTTGTGGGGGAAGAAATGATGGGGGGAAAGGGGTGGGGGTACACCCCTTTTGAGTGAGCGAGACGGTGAGCCCAGGATGGGCCAATTCGAGCGTTGCGACGCCTTTTGCCAAAATGTGGTGATGGGTACGCAGGATGAACAACAATACGTAATGGTCCAGAAATCAACAAACCAAATTCCGACGGAGGGAAGTATAGTGGCGATACAATGCAATCGTCAGAAGGTTTTCCCGAAGGAGCACTCCAGGGAAAAACGCCAAGTTCTTTTCAATTATACTGCCTACAAGATCATTTCTTGGATTTTCATACAGCAAGGAAAACCTTATCCGATCCTCCCAATCGGCGATGAAACTCGCACCTTCATCCTCGAAGCCGCAAAAGCTCCCACGAGTTCATCCACATATGACTTCCTGGACCCCAAAAATCTCAGCCCAAGCTCCAAACTCACCGCCTTCAACGCGGTTTTCCGTTCCAACCGTCTCAACAACCTTTCTATATACTCTCTGGGCATCGCAGCAAAGAAGTCATAGTCGCCGTCATTTGTCCGACTGATGCGTACCACAAGTTCGTGCAAGCCCACAAATGACCGGATGACGCCTTCGACCATGACGGCGAAATCGCCGGTGTCCGGCTGCATATAATGGATACCAAGACTTTTCATGTTGGAGAGGGGCCCTAATCCCGGAAGCAGTCCATTCACCGGAGGAGTCCCCCAAGCTGCAAAACTGTCCATACGTGCATGCGATGGCAGACTGAGCCAAAAGTCTGGAGAATTGATGTGCACAAATTGCAGGGTGCTGAGGTTTGGTAGGCCGTGGAGGAGGCGGGCACCGGAACGGCCGTCCAGGTTCCAAGGAAGTTCCACGACGGTGAGATTTGGAAATTTCAGGAGAGCGGTCACCAGGGGTTCATGGCCTCCAATCAATCTGTGACAAGAGCATTAACGCAGGAGGTCTGGCGTCATATATGGGTGAAGGAAAAACAACAGATACCTTCCCGATCCTACAGCAAGCTCTCTCAAGTTGGGAAGATTTTCCAGCGCAGAAAACGCATTTGATTCGAGTCCCCATGGTTGCCGAGGCATAGGGCGAAACAATTCAAGGCGGCGCAAGGAGGTGAGGTTAGACAGCAACCCAAGGTCCGCTCTTACGACACACCCATCCCCCTGAATTACAAAAAGTTCACAAACGTTTGAGAGATGGAAAGATCAGAAGAACGAGGCAAAAGAGAGCACCACCTTCATGTTTGGAAGCCGCAAAGTACTGGGAGAAGTTCTTTCCGAAATCTCCTTGATCAAATCCGTGTCCCAGCACCAAGTAGTGATGTTCAGCGGCGACATCACCCCAAGAAAGGCCCCCAGCAAATCCGCTGGGCAGCTACCCCTTTTACCCTGAACCTGGACTCGCCCAAACACAACTCTAACATGTCTAGCTCCGCCCCCGGCAGCCCCGCCCCGCCTTAAGAGCTCCGTGATGTAATCCACCAATGTGGCAGGACGGGCCGGGACGGCGCCCATATTGATTTTGATTTCCCGTTCGGCCCCAATGTACACCAGACGGTGCAAAGGGTCCGCTGGAGGTTTGTTAGAGCCCCCGGTTGCAGCGTCACCCACCACCCCGTCCCTGCGCTCCGGCACAACCGCGAGCCTGAATCGTTTCAGCATCTTCAGAGGTTCTGGGGGTGAAATCAGCGCAAAGTCGCCCGAATCATCGTCCTCTGCTTTCAATTCCACGTTTGCCTGTATGACCAGCGAGCTGGACGAAATTAGGCGGTGGAATGTCCGACATGTTGTGGGCAGCGATCTGTAGACGAATCGCGGGCAGTCGGTTGATAGGAATATGCGCCAGATAATTTCAGCAGGCAGGGAGAGGAAGCAGAGAGGCGAGCAGGATGACGTTCTACCGCTGGACATGATTGGAGGAGCAATTCTGGAATGGACGCGTGGGACAAACGAGGTGGATACCGGCCCAAGGGAAAGGACGCGTTTTGTTGACAATCGGTGGATACAGACGATAATGGATGGCGTATACAACAGTCAGTTATCCAACTCTATATTACAGCACCACCATAATTCCAATTTCCATAAATATTATTGTTATTATTATACTCGCCCAGCCAAACAGTGGCGCAAGAGTTTGAGCATTTTGGATGAGCTAGGTGAATTGATTGTGAATGCAACCTCTAGCTAAACATTGTCGCTACCGAAACTGAATGTGCTACATTACGGACAGTGTTGCTCGCACACCAAAAGCCTACCGCTTCTTTGCAGTCCCGATCTTTGAGATAGTGCTTGGTTGACGACAGAAAAATACATGGGCGTCATCTGGCGCACTTAACTGCAACGACGGGTTGCTCTTGAAATACACCTTCGCGACGTTCTGAATGTCCTAAAGCGCGTACATAGTGCAAGAAACAGGTTCTGTAGTCAATTTGGCGAAACATCTGGGCAAACCCAAATATGACCCAGCAACGCCACAGGGCAGAAGTTCGTTTACTCGCTGCCCTTCTGTACGCTTCATAAACCGGATCACATTTTCAAAGTGTAATGTACTCGCAACCAAACAGAATCCACCCTTCAAAATCAAATGATAGATTTGGTTGACATTCTCATCAACACAATGATGTTGTTGAATGAATTCAAAGTTCCGCAGGAGAGGGTGGAGAACTCGGAGGTATCACCAACCGGACGACGACGCCTCAAGCAGAGCCATTCGTGCTCATGGCATTCCAAGAGGAGGTTCGGAATGTGTACTTTCGCTGGACGTTTTTAATTTTGGGAGGACAAGACATCATGCGTCAGGTTGTCGCGCTCTGGATACCGACGCACACGACGAGAATGAGTCGGCTGCTCTGCCTTTCAGATGAGAAGGAATGTAGGTATTTCTATAAGAAACTCAGCGTGGGAAAAACAAGTGGAAAGGTTTCGAGTAGGCAAACGGGCAATTTCAGTGGTGGGACGTCTGAGGTGCAAAGGCAATCAATCGACAGGTCTTCTGGTCTTTTCATTTCCGCGAGATGTCCAAGTTTCACATGTGTCCGACCGTTCGGACTGCTCTCGCATGGCATGACGCGACCGTCTAGCGTCTCGGCCCGCAGGTCGTCAAGCTCGCGTTCTTGACTTCTTTGACGTGCTCGATCATCCACACGCACACACACACAAAACACACTATGTCCCGCGTTTTTAGCTATCCACCGGGCAACCCTCTGACAGTCTGGCCATCTCTCGGCCCTTTCAATGCATGGATAGCTCTCCCGACAATCACCTTCCTCATATGTCTCCTCCCTGTCCTCATACCAGCCCTTTTGCTTACTTGGCCGGTCTTGCTGGTACTCTACCTCCTAGCCCGTCACTTGACACGCTCCAATGTTTACGGAGACTACATCCTCGCCGCCGTTCCGTGGAACGAGATTGATCGCCATATCCCGCCTGCAAATGAGACAAATGCGCCTGGTTTACCGAGCGATTTGTATGGTGTTTGGGAGATGAGTGGGAATCCTTTGCCTGACGGGATCATGACGTTTGCGAATGGGGAAAAGGGTGGAGGGGAAAGGGCATACAGGGTGAAAGTGTATGGGGAGCGGACGTGGAGTTGGCATGGAAATGTTTTGGGGAAACTGCTTTACAAAGGTGCGCAGATGACCGAGTTGGTTTATGAAGCCCGGTTCAATGAGGTAATAATATCATCCACGGTGCCTGTTTGGTCATTGTTTCATGTACTTATTGTAAGGTACTCATTGTAACGTACGAGTTCTCAGGACTACACCTACGCAATTGTCATCCCATTTTCAACGCTTCCAGTGCTCGGACGCACTGAAATTTCACCAAAACTTGCCTGTTTTACCCTCCGGAAAGTTTCTGCCGGCCATTGGGTTCGCCAATCCTGGTTTTTCTGCGTTAGAGTCTTTGACTACCAATTTGTGCGCATTGCGGACAAGCACGGTGTACGGTCTGCCGAATTTGAGAAGAGAGCGAAAAGTAGGGTGCCAGGCAGAGTGCAAATGGTTGCCAGAAAGATTTCAAAATAGACTTGACCTTATCGGATTGATGGCGGAGTTAATCAATTGTTTGAGTTTCCTTTTGGCACTATCGATTGTTTTTCTAATGGATTGTGGATGGCGCCATGTTTGCAATGGCATATGCAGATGGATTTGGGTCTGCTGCTTTCACCCGCGCCCACGTCCAGCGCAGTCAAGAAGCGACAGACTTTTGACAAGCTTACAAGAGAGTTCGGCCTCAGGAGACTGGAAACCGAGGTACATCCACCCTCAAAAACAAAGGCAAAGTTGTGCTTCCACCAAATAGGGGTCTTGGTACGCAGGCGTTCGCCTTCCGAAACGGCATTGAACTCTCCCCAACGTTTGGTAGGTACTTTGTTATATGCAGTTTGATTACGTTGCCCATCGCCCTTGTCCGCCAAGGGCGGGAGCAGGAACAAGGGAGAGCGTGAAGACCACGCGACGGTGCAGTGAGTACCGGTGGTGGGATGGACTGAATTCGAAAGAGGTGTTTGTCCAGCTTGTGCTTGTGGTGCTTGTTGTGCGGCTCGCGCGTGAAAAAAGAGTCGTTTGGAGGGATGATGCTGAGCAGGGGATCCAGAAATTCAAACAGCCACTCCACTGGTCCTCTCGGTCCTTCGACACTTGTCTTCCATTTCGCAGTTCAAGCTTGCCACCGTCCTTCTCGTCCTTGCGTCCGCACTTACCCTCCTCAAGGCTAGCCTTGTCGAGCTGCCAAAAAAAAAGCCTATATACATACATATACTTTCCGTATCCGCATACCATCCACTTATACCGACTGCCGGGCCTTGCCCAACAATGACCGACTCTCCGGCTTCGGCCAGGCTCCTCGCACAGCTCAATCCTGGAGTCCGTGTCGAACTCAATCTCGGAGTAGGGACTGTGCGCTTTGTAGGCACCACGCAATTCGCCACGGGCAAATGGGTGGGCGTAGAGTTGGATGAACCCAATGGGAAGAATGACGGATCAGTGGGCGGGAAGCGGTACTTTGAATGTGAGCCCTCGCGCGGTGTTTTCGTTAGGGCAAGTCAGATCAAATGTGTCCTCGATGGGACGGGTTCGCCAAGGGTAAGTATATGAAGCCGTGCGCAAGATAGGAGGCTGTCGTGGTGATCTGTGGATTAGATGGCCGATCGACGTCTAACAGCATGGACGCGAGTCGATCGAGAACGATTTACATTGAAAATGTCATATAATGTCCATATTTCACTTTCGCTTATTCGCTTAACTGTGTTGTGGATAGGCTGAATCTCCTGCTCAACGGTCCGCATCACCCGCTCCGTCCAATTCTGCTCGCTTGTCCATCAACCGCCCGGGATCGGCAACGTCGACGCGCCCTGCCAGTAACAGAGGAACGCCGGCGCGCCCTCCTCAGCCATCGTCAAAAACAACAACACCCCGCTCTCGAACGTCAACAATCGAAACCCCCGCGTCACAAAGACAGGGTTCGCGTTCCGCCTCAGTCAGTAGCCGCGCTGGAGCAGCATCGCCTCGCCCAAGCTCCCCCGCCGCTTCCGGTGGAAATAAGCGCACATCCGTCACATCCCCCTTGGTGTCTCCAAGAATATCCCCTACTGAGACAGAAGCTCCCCCGATCGACGAAGATGTGGAGGGGCCCATCACAGGCCAGGGTGCATCGGAAGACATCCGAAGCGCATCACCATCCGTGGCTTCATCCGTTGCTGAATCCCAACCAGATTCCTCACGAATTGATGCGTCGCCACGAATGGATTTTGCACCGGCTTCTCCAGTAGTGGCTCGGGAGGTGACGGCATCTCCTCCAGGTGCAAATGGTACAGAGGGGAACACCGACGGTGACGCCCAGTCTCTAGCGTCCGAAGAGCTCACATCGGAAGAGTTGCAACCAGTTGCCGAGACCTCTGCACTACCCCGAACGAACGGCACCCACACTCCTGGCATTAAAGTAAGTCTGATTTTGCGTCTTCCGCGATGTACCACATGTGGTTCACAATAATATCATCCTTTCCAGATGGTTCCACTAAGAGAACTCGAAGATGTCCGTATTAAATTGCGCATGCTGGAACAAAAACGCGCTGAAGATCGCGAAAAATTGTCTCACGTGGAGCGCCTGCGGACGGAACTCGAGTCCTCACACCTCGTCCGAACAAAACTGTCCGCGAAACTGGCAGAAGTCCAGACTGAAGCCAAAGAATTCAAACGACAATTGCGGGATGCCGTCGCGGAAAAAGAGAAGATGGAAGCTGCGCTTGCTGATTCGCAGGAACATATGGAGATGTTGCTTCTAGATAAGGAAATGGCGGAGGAAAATGTGGAAGTTTTGAAAATCGAGTTGGAGGCTGCGAAAGAGAAAGCGCATGAGTTGGAGGTGGACCTTCAGGTCGTTCGACGGGAGAACGGTAAAGATCTGCGCTGATTGTCGCCTGGGCTTTTGGCGCAGAAATGGGGCTGAATGACATATTTAGAACTGCTGCGGGAAGGCGCAATTGCCGGTGAGGCTGGTGAACAGGGATCAGCAGAGCGACCAGCGATGGAGGTAATACAGCTACAACGACAAAACGAAAGACTCAAAGAAGCTTTGATCAGGTTCCGTTCGGTATAGTGCATTTGACAGTTGTTGGTACCCTTTCCTTACAAGAGCTATTGTCCATAGACTGCGGGATCTTACATACGAGTCGGAAGCTGAGATGAATGGGCGAATAGAAGCCATGGAGGAAGAGATCAACACTCTCAACTCGTTCAAAGGTAATTGCCACGTTTTGGTGTATTTTTCTGCTGGACTTTCAGCCTTATCTTCTTCCTCTGTACAGAACACTTTGACGAGGTTTCATTGGAACTCGAAAAAGCCGAAGTTACGATTGACGAGCTGAAGAAGCGATTGGACGAGTCTTTGGGTGCTGAAGATATCGTGGAAAATTTAACTCAGAAGAACATGAAGTTGAATGAGGTTGGAACGATCACACATTTATGCGGGGGGTTTGAAGCGGTTGAACTTCCACTGAGAAGTGCATTTGTGACGCGGTGCAGAAACTGGAGGAGATGCAGATCGAGATCCAGGAATTGGAGGCCCTAAAGGAGTTGGGTGATGAGTTGGAGCTGGATCATATCGAAAATGAGCAGTTGCTTCAAGAAGAAATCGGTGAGAAGTTGAGACGTTGACGTGTTTATTCAAGTTGGTCGGAGGGTGTGGACAATCTAATGCGGGTCACGTTATTAGACTTCAAGGACGGATTGATTGGCGATCTTGCCCGACGGATCAATTCGCAGGAAGAGGCATTAGCAGATTACGAGCGGACAATAGCGCAGTTCAGAGAGTTGGTGAAAAACTTACAGAGGTAAGGTCCTTCTCGCTGCTTCAACTCTCAAGTTCCTGCTGTTAATCTCATGGCTTGTACCAGCGACCTATCGACACTCCGCGAATCGCAAGGAGAGGGCAAGGCAGGAAACGGCACGGATGGATTGCCGGGCGAAAGTGGCGATCGCGGTTTGAGTTCGCAGACTCAAGCTATGTTGAGCTTAAACCTGCAATTGCAGACGACTGTAACAAGGGCGAGAGCCAAGGCGGTGGAATTGGAATTGAGAAGGCTCGATGTTGCTCAGGCTCGGGACCATTTGGAACTTGTGAAGGTGAGTTTTTACGGTGTCATGCAATATGTCTAGTCCTGGGTAAAATAACACATCCGTAATGTTGTTCGTGCAGCCGTTCCTTACCGATGCCTTCTTTAAATCTGATAATGACCCGATCCTGTGTTTGCTTCTCTTCCGGCGACTCGTCTTCAAATCTGAGATTGTGTGCCGACGATTAGAAGAAGCCAGCCGACCCGGAGCGAGTGACAGGGACAGAGACGGAACGGACGCCGATGGAGAGGGAGGCAGTGGTGGTGCGGGTGGAGATGCCGAGGCCGAGGCTTACGCATGTGAGGTAAATCATGGGACCCAGAAATGGGAGGAGATGATTGAGGAGGAATTCTGAAACCGGTAACGTTGCAGATGCGCCAGAAGCTGACCCAGCTCGCGTTCCTCGGTCGCCGATTTATCACGTATATGGAGGTTTGCTCGGTGGATGCCTTCCTCTCTATGGGCAAAGTGTATCATGATCTTGTCGGGACAGAGCGCAAGTTGCATGGCATGGTGGAACTGCTGAAGAAGGAGGACATGAAAGGAACCGAGTGGCTTTTGGAGGTTCAGAGGTTCGTTTATTTGCGCACGACTTTTTCCCATTTTGGTTTCGGAAGCTCAGATTCATAATCGTGAACAGAGCGGTGTCCCGATTGCAGCACTTGGCTGAGCAACATCTCGGCCGGGAAGCGGAAGCGACTCGTGTACATCCTGCTGTCACGCAGCAAATGGCGCTTGGTTTGGCTAAGGGGCTGGAAGTGAGCGCCGAACGCGTGGATGCTGATCTTGCCAGAGCGTTGGCAGTTTTCATTGCTGGTGATGATGATATTGGTAGATCCGCTAGCTTGTGAGATTTGTCGTTCGAAATGTCCAGATTAGGCTCACATCAATTTCCCTTTTAGATCCTGAGATTGGAGAGAGTGTGTTGGAGGCTGGTGCTGTGTTTATGGAAACATGGGATGAAATGAGAGAACGCAATAGGAGCTTGCGGGCAGCCGCAAAGTGAGTTGCTCCCACCATCGTCCCGTGTCTGCGTGCAATTCTAAGATAATAACGTTTTTGCAGGAAGTTGTCTAGGCGGTTGAACGAAATTGCCGATCAAACATCCGCCGTCCGGGGTGAAATCGTGTGGCAATTGCGAGAACTTGATGTGCAAAGCGCCAATGCGGCCGAGTGTTGCGCATTGGTAGGACTTCGTGTGTTTGCCCCGTCAGATCCTAGAGCTGACCAACCCCAAACTGTCTTAGCTTGCAACGCAAATGACCACCCATGTGCGCGCCCAGTTGGCCAAAAAGGAGCGTGTGAGCCTCGAGCCTCTCGAGGACATATCCAGATCGGTCACCGAACAGACCCTAAACGTGACCGAGACCAGAGCGTGCGGCGGAATCATGGGCGCCCTAGAGAAGGTGGCCGAAGGTGTCGCAGGTTTGCTGGATATTTGTGACGATGGAAGGAGCATTGAGAAGTGTAAGCGACTTGCGGATTCAAACATGTCAGTCGCCCGGATTGGCCGATTGAATCCATTTAATTATCGCCCTCAGTACCGAAGGCACAGGCGCCCTGGCTTAGCCGAGCCGAGAAGGTGAAAGAAGGATATATTGTCAACGTTGAGATGGAGAAGAAGATTGAGGCACTTGACAAAGAGGTGGTGGCTTTGTTGAAAGAATTGAATGAGAAGGTAATTCCTGTGCTTCGACGCAGAAAGCCCATCTTAAGCTTGACCCGTATTTTCAATAGGAACAATCATTGCAAGAGTGCACGCTGAAGATTGAAGTTTTGGAAAGTCGAATGGAGAACGTCAGGAAACATGTGGGTCAAAAGTTTAAGCGCAGTTTCAATGATAGCTGTCATCAACCTGTTTCCTCGTGCAGGCGGACACGATATCGCAGATGGAAGAGGAACTCATGAAGACTAAGCAGCAAAGTACTGTCTATGAAGAAGCGATCGAGGCACTGCATGCAGACTTGGAACAGATGGAAAAAGAGAATGCGCAATTGAGGAAAGCTGCAAAGAAGTTGGAGAAGCAAGGTAAATTAAAATCACACGATTAAACCACAGCTTGAGTACTTAACGCTGATATTCATCCCGCCTCTAGCTGCTGCCGCCGGAATGTCTCCCTCACACCGAAGGGCTACCAACATACTCGGGGAGGAAGAACTGGCAATCGCACCACCACCGCCGCCGATGCTCAACGGTCACGCACACGCGCCTCCAGTCAACTCCCAGGAGCATTCGATGGATGCCTCCTTTGAAGGGGGCGGCACCAGCCAGCAGGTTTGTCCTTTCACAAAGGTGATTGTTGTCGCGGGATTGTTTCAAATCAGCGCATCGTCTTCAGATCGAGTCCATGAAGGCAGCACTACGCTTTTTGCGCGCCGAGAATTCTCGTTTGAAAGCCCATCGCGCTTATGCCTCCGCCTCTTCACTCTTCGATCCATCCGATCCCATCATGCGCAGAGCAGCAG
>JADGKA010001169.1:0-10169 GCA_027604605.1 Borealophlyctis nickersoniae
CCCCAAAACACACAAACACACAAACACACAAAATTCAAACCTTCAACTTCTTCTTCAACTCCGCGACCTTCCTATGCTCCTCCCCCAACGCCACCTTCGCAACCTCCAAAGCCTTCCGGTACCACTCCTTGGCCTCCTTCCCAAACCTCTTCGCCACAACCTCACCCCCACCCCCACGTTTACCTCCAATCCCACTCCCACTACCATTCACACTCCCACCGCTCCTCACAACCTGACTCTGCACCACCAACAAGTCGCCAAGGTTAGAGTACAAATCGACGAATTCGTGGCGCGCACCCGTGATGATCCCGGACTGGGTGTACGTGTCGATGATGTCCTTGTTGACTTGGAGGGCGGCGGGGTGGTCGCTGAGGTGGGCGAGACAGGTGAGGAGCGGGGTGCGGGCGGAGAAGAGGGTGGCGTTCCAGGGGTGGAGGATACGGTGTTTTGTGTGGTAGTGGGAGATGAAGTTTTGGAGGGAGGTGGCGGCGGGTTGATATTGTTTTTGGCGGAATTGGGTGGTGAGGATGTGGGCGAGGTGGTGGGAGGCTTGGTCCCGGGTGCGGGTCACGTCGGCGGTGGGGAGGGAGTGGAAGCAGGTGTCGCAGTAGGAGAGGTTCGCTACCGTTGGGCTGGAACCGTTTGCGGCGGTTCCGTTCGCCGGCTTTCCGTTTTCTCCTGATTCCGCCTCAGGTTTGTCCCCTTCAGTTTCCTTTTCCTTCACCGTCTCCTCACCCTTCTGTTCAACCACCACCTTCTTATCTTCCGGCACCTCCAACTCCGACTCTGGCAAATACACGCCCGTATGACATTCCCTGCAAAGCACCCCCTCGAGGAACCGGTCCACTGAACGACGCATCGGAACTCTACACCGACTGCACTCGCATTTGAGGTGTTTGGTAGCCATGAGCTCCTGCTTACGAGCAGCTCGCACTTGGAAAATGTCAATAAACGACACCACAAGTTCCTCGCCGGCCTTAATGGGACGGATCGTGCGGTACGTCAACGCGGCTTCTCCCCCGACGAAATGGCAGTTGGGAGCGCAGCTATTGAAAATGAGTCAATTGACCTGATAAAATAACGCCGGAACACAACCTTATTCCGCAAAATAGCAACCAACCTGTGCTTGAAAAATAGTGAGCCCATCGGGTACAACCCAAACGCAATGTCTAAGAGAGATAAATTTACGGTTAACACTTTCCCTCCATTTCGACTAAAACAACGAGCATCCAAACGCACCTGTCGTCGTCCCATCATCATCGCTCAAACTGTGAGCATTCGAGTTAATCCTACGGATCACAATCATTCAGACGGATGCCAGTTGCGCTTTGAAACAATCAAAACGCATCGTGAACTTCACGGACAACGTACCGGTAGGTAGTTTCCACAAGGTCAACATCCAATGCAGCAAGTTCCGGCGGCAGAATCTTTTCCACATCCTTGACTGCAATAAAACCGATGAGGAAAAATGCTCTTACGACGGAAGCCACCGCAAGTGGAGCCACAAGTCCACGCGCACAACATACCGGCGCCAGCAACCGCCTTCAACCAATGCTTCTCCACCGTTTCTCTACTAAACACCAAATCATTGACACAAAAAAACGGCGCCGTCGCCAATTTTCCCGCCGCTTCCTTGGCCTGACTCTGACTCCCATTCTGATCTCCATTCGCCTTTTCGTTCTTCTCCTCCGCCTGCCTCCGTGCCGCCTCTTTCGCCAACAGAGCCACCAGCAGTCTCAACAAGTCCGGGTTGATCTGGTGCGTGTCCGCGATTTCGTAAATGCGCTGGGTGAGACCGCATTCGAGCGTGTGATGCACGAGGTCGGCGGATTGACAGGCTTTGCTGCAGTAAGTGACGTGAGAGCACGTCGTGCATTTGATGTCTTTTTGTCCGGTCTGACAAGATGATGTGTGGAAGAAAGTGGTCAGCATGAGTGTTCGCCATCGAATCCAACCACAAGTTGGCAAGGCGCATCACTTCGCTCGCGCGAGAACACAAAGTTGGGTCCAGGCTCGCATTCGCTCGCTCTCGAGTCTGACCTCCATATGCTTCCGGGCATTCGCCTTCGGCTCGCGCGGAAAAGCGTGCTGTCGCCCGTTTGACCACACCAAGAAACTGGTCGCATTTCCTCACCTTCAAGTTTGCAATCCGGACCTTCTCCATACTCCCAAGACAATTCGCGCAAAAATCGTTGACATGGTTACTGCTGACGACCAAGGTGACAGCCTTCTCTTCGCAGACGATTCTCCCAGCATCCAGATCCTCCTTTGCGACGGCGTGTCTACCCTTTTTGAGCGAGTGTTGGATGGAGATAGGAAAGTTGAGGGACTCTGCGAGTTGAGTGTATTTTGACGTGTCGGGTGGGTGGGCGGTCTTGCTTTTTGCCTTCTTTTTCTTTGCTGGAGAAGAAGCGGCTGCCGGCTGCTGCTGCTGCTGCTGCTGCTGTTGTTGCTGCTGTTTATGCGAAGACGCTGCAGAGGCGTCGTCTGGAACTGTTGTTTTTGCGACCATTGTTGCGAACCTGTGTTGTTCTGTTTCGGGAGGGAGGGGAGATACGCGCCGTGTGTGAGTTATTTTTGGTTGTCACTGGGCTCTTCCTGTTGCAAGTGTGTCGACTAGAGTCAGCACCTGTATGAAGTCCACAACCCAATTTCGAATGGAGATGCAAGAGTGTCAAATACCCTTAGTTCGTCCACCTCCTGTTTGGTCTTGTTTTGAAGGCGTTTCTTTGCTGGCCGCGGGAAGGAAGGTCCCTGCATAGTTGGGCGCAATATATCCATATATGGATTTATAGTATCACAGTTTCATATATCGTGTGGCTTCATCCAATCACATCTCGCGGCTCAGTCAGCCCCTCTTTTTCCGACAACTCTGCAGCTCTGCGCTTCTTGCCATCTTCCTTCACAACCACCAACCAATCGGCGTCGCGGACCTCCTTTTTTTAATGACGACGAACGATGAAGAGGAAACCATGGTTGAGGCCTGTTGGGTCACGCACTCGCTCCCTGCCGAAACTTGTCCTGCCGATGTAAAAGTCGTCGGCGGGTCAATGGAGCAAGGGCGGAAACCAACAGGCCAGAAACTGGTAAGTAGAGCGGAACTGGGTAGATAGCATCCCTCTGGATACACACTACCCGCTCCCCCCGCAGAGACACGCTGGTGTCTTTGCGTCCTTCCCTTTTAATATATTCAATCCCACCCCATTGGTGCGGTGCCGCATTTGGGTATCGCCATCGACTCTATTATCAAAATGGATGTTCGGTGAACGGAGCAATGGCAGACTCAAATTTCAGGCGGACTTTAAAAGACAGGCCGGGACTGCTCTTCGGCGCGTGCCCGGTCCTGTAAGAGGGTCTCGCTACATTCACGAATCCTCCAAAGTTGCTTACAGAAGATATATTTCTTCATGAGCGAAACGGTAACGGTTAGTAAAAGGGCATTTCTTCAGTCGTCAAATAGACAAAGGAACAACGCATGAAAGATGCTTGGAAAGAGTCCCCGAACTACTGGAACGCAAGTTGCGTTGCAATTATGAACGGGTATATCAACCGGAACAGTGAGTGTGTATGTTCAAATACCGGTATACAGCAACGCGCCCTTTTTTGTTTTATGGTTCGAGAGTGTCCCACTCAAACAACCCGAGTGACCGTATGTACCCTAGCTAAATTGAACAGTACAGAGAAATGGATGGTTCGTCATGCAAAGACAGACGAAGCGGGCGCGTATCTATTGCAACACTCTGCTTGTTGGCTTTTTTTCTCGTCATAAAAGCGCCGCGCGCCAAAAAAAAACAAGCACGTAACCCACACGTCGCAACATTGGCCGGGCAGCCAACGTCCAACTTCACTCGCACCCTTATCATACTTTTACCCCTTGGTCTGCGCAGACAAGCTATACGTCCTGTCGAGAAGACAATCGCGTGACAAACCCGTCAAGTACAGGCATAAGATTTACTTCTTCACGGGAGAGCGGTAAACGGTGAAAAAGCTTTCTTCGGTCACCAAATAGACAATGCAATGGCGTGATTGAAAAACGGTAGGAAGAATTGGCATACTACATGAACGTAAGTTGCGCTGGATAATACACTTGCAAGTAGACCCAGTCTGGAAAAGGCGAGGCCCGTTTTCAAGCTTTCGCCCGTTTGGTTGCTCTTTTTTTGGGTTCGCTTCCACTGCAACCAACATCAATGAACATACCCGCGAGTAAATGAACAGCGAGGAGAAAAAGACATCTCCCGTCGTGCGAATAGAATACAGATGAAACGGGCGCCTACCTCTATCCGCCGGTTGGACGTTTCTTTCTTGTGATAACGTGCAACCGGAGGGAAAAAAACCATATCGATGCTCCCAAACATCGCAACGTCGCTCCCAAACATCGCAACGTCGGCCGTTGAGCCGAGGTGCAAATCACTCGCATTCCTATCATTTCACACGTCTTGGTATGCGCAAACAAATGATACTTAACGTGACATAAGGATCCATCGCAGTCCGGCGGCGTCTATCCATCTGTTGAAGTCTTCTGCATCCAGTTTGGATCGTGGTAAACCATGAACGGTAGGGCAAAAAAAAAAAACGTAGAAATAATTAATGACCAGAAACTTCAAGAGTGATAACACCGGAGTGTCAAATCCTGGAATATTTTCGTAAACCTTTCCATTCCACGAGGAGGCATCTCCTACGGCATTCAACAAAATAAGGACGGAATCTGAGAAACTTCCCAAAAACATGGAACCGATTCTCACTCCCCAATTGATCTCCTCGAACATTCATGAACGAGGACCAATCAAACAAATTTCCAGGGACACGTAGCATGAATGGAAGAAACCCACCTTGTGGACATTTCACCATCATTATCTGTAACATTCCCGAAAAGATGGCCACAGTGCAATTCCATTGAAGCATTGAGCGAACGCAGAGTAGGTTTTATGCATGGGTGTCCAACCCCAGCGCCTACAATTCAATCTCGTACAGGATTAATCCTGTCATTTTTTTTCGGCTGCGTCGGCTGGCGGGGATCCACAGAACCACCTCGCCAAAAAAAAGCTAGGTTCGTTGTGCGTGATTGGTCCCTCCGATGCATTCAAACCCGGACGAACGACTGCCGCCGCGCGACAGTATACGGTTGGTTAAACAGCACATACTAAGTTCACAACTATTGTCAGGAAAACACCGTTCATGGATGTAACAAAACTCAAACGTGTCGAGCGTGGTCAACGGCGCAACGGGGTATCCAAAAAAAAAACAAGTCGATTTCCGTAGAATGGTGGATTCGGTTTGTTTAGCGGCCTCGATGAAGGGAAGAAACCAGCCGATTGGTGGTACCCCGCAGGATTTTCACGTACGCAGTAACAGTTAATCAAGCCAGGTTGTATGCGTTCGTGCAATTTCATATTCTCTCCCAAACAGGAACGAGAATCAGTGCCATTCCAAAATTAAGCAATGATTCCTTCCATTAAGGGGCATCACACCTTCCAGAGGAGACAGTAAAGAACGTGCCACAGGGGTTCTAAGAACAACGTTTTGGCCATCCGGGGGATTTCACCCTTTGTGTTTTTTTTGGCATTTGGGAACGGAATGAATGCATAGCATACGGGACCTGCCACGCCTCAAAAAGTGCGTACCCTCGGTGTCGCGGTTAAAAAACGACAGACCAACTTACAGGCGACGAAACGCCAACAATTTGTGTCGTAATCCCGCGATCACTTTGTTTTCGCGGCAGCCAACTGCTTTTTACTACTTCGCCGGCGAGGCGATGATTCACAGACCCATAAATGTCAAAAGCTTTTTCCTGCATCTCTGAGGAGGTGGGGTCGACGGAACCGACTACGCGAAAAAAAAGGGGTGCCCAATGAATTTCATCGTTGGGGAATCGTGGAATTCCTCCCTCCAACGCATTCAAACCCGGACGAACGGCCGCCGCGAAAGGGTACTGTACACGAGTTCAAGACTACAGGAAAATGACATTCGTCAATGTAAGTATGGTCGTGCCGCGACCAGGTATCCCAAAAAAAAACCCACATCTACGTTTTCTATACTAAGTGGCATCTGATCCCTTGATATATGGTTGAAGGGAAGAAACCAGCCAATTAGCAGTAACTCTCACGTTCGTCGTAGAAACCACCCAAACCATTCTCTGCGTTCATCCCACTCAAACTGGCTTATAAGTCGAATTCCCCCCGCACTTCCTTCAAAGGCTACCCAACCAGCATCAGGCACCACTACCTTCCTTTCCCTCAGATACACCCTGTCATGTCCGCAGACAAACTCCGAAAAAAAAGGTGACGAAATTCTGGTCCTATGTGGGATGGCGGGTATCCAAACCGGACTTCCAAACGCCTGGGTGTGGTTTTTGGTTCCCTTTTCGTGTGATGGGCCAACTGTTCTGCAACTACGAACCGCAAAATTCAAAACAAAACCGGTATTCCTGCAATGGACGGTAGCACATCCTCCAGACACTAAAGAACCTGCGGTGAATATGGCGTGGTGGGTATCCAAGCCCAACCAAACCCTCTCATATTCCGATAAAATCATCTTTTTTTGGCATTGAAGACCGGACTGATAGCGTAGCACACCATATGGTGCGTACCCTCAGTAAAAACAATATTACAATAATTATAGCAGGCGACGAAACATTTAACCCCGTGGGGAGCCGCACTTGTATCCGCATCTCTCTTGTACTTCGGTGTACTCCCTATTTGCTCCTAACAAGCGCGATGGCGGTGCAGCCCGAAAACAAAGGCCGGTTGGAAGTGAATGGAAAGCAAAAAATGGGTTGGACCATTTGCCGGCAAGCTGAAACAGAGCGCGTCCGGTCGCTTCAGCACTTCGCTTTGCAGTGTTACTAGGAAATATCTACTTGTACCAGCCCGAAAAACGAACCTGTCCATCCTCTCAAACTCCCTCGTCCGACTGACAAAAAAAGGGACTCAGTCGATGGTCATTCGAAGAACTTGTCCGCTTGGTGTACTTGAAACCAAACCAACTATCTCAACCCATAAGAAATTGGGTCATCCCTGTCAATCAAGCGAGTTGTACCCTCATACAACTAATACTGCTACCGGCATTTTCACAGAAACTACCACAATCAGCGGACAAAAGCAGTAAGTGATCAAAACAGCAGGATTAATGGCCGAATGGTACGGTGGGTATCCAAACCCAACCGCACGATCATGATGGTCCACTCCTCTTTTTTCCGGCACGTTTCAAGCAAAACTCAGTAAACTAATGTGATCCTGGCGCAGCATTGTACGAGATGGATCAAACTTCCGTCACGCAACATCCCGCTAGAGCCGGACATGAAAATACGCATACTTCACCTACGGGCAGCCTTTGCAGTTAAGTCCTTCAGGGTCAAACGAGGGATTGAGAATACATGGTCAACTCCGACATTCTAAGCAAACGCCCGCCCGCCCGCCATGAACCTGGTCAAACGCTGGGAATGCCGAATCCGATGCCTTTGACGGTCAACCGTTTTTTTCGCCTGTGGTTTCCAAAAGTGAGGTCGCCTTGCGAATGCGCATGTGAAATTGGGAATACTGCGAAATTCAAGCAATGGTTACGTCTGTAACCAAATGTCTCCAGATTAAAGTTGAAGACGTATCCTAACTAGTGCGCAAACAAATAGAGTGGAGCAAACCAAAATGAAACGAGTACCCTTCGTCGCCCATGGTTGGACTGATTGGGTGGTTTAAAAATCACCGCGACTCAAACGAGGACAAAAACAACGTCGAAACATGATAGTTCCCAAATAAACGTCCGGTAACATCGATATTCCCTGTCAAAGGTCGGAGTGTCGGAATGGGGTAACTGTTGGGCGCATAACAGTTTTTTGGGTTTGGCAAGCCTCCCTTCAAGTCTTGCACCACCAAGTGAGGGGTGTCATGGCACACAGTGGAAAAACGAAACGATTGGGAGCAGATGATGGTTGGACGAGAGCAGCCGGCCAAAAAAAAGACTTTCCTCTGAAGAACGTTCCGCAGGAACGTCTGGCAGGTTCATGGTTTGGTACTGTATCCAAACACCGGCAGCAGCATTTGGGACGGCGCACTATCCGTATCTTCATGGTCCTTTTTCTCCACGATCGCTAAATATCCCCACCATTCAATTCGACGGTTCTGTTCTCAGACGAGCCACTTTGGAACCCACAAAAAAATTGTCTTAGACGGGTGTGCAAACCCACGGCTTTGAAGGTAATTCAGATCATGAGCGGGGTGCATTTCGGCGATACGCCATTGTTCTCGTGAAATGCAACAAGTCCGAGGGCACCTAAAGGTGTAGCTCCCACCGACTCCGTTGATTGCCCATCCTTCTGCTACCAGATCTGCTAGATGATGAAGTTGCATATTCGGGCGAGACTATATGTCATGTGGAGTACTACCATTGCCATTTATACGATATCTGGATACCGAAGCGTCCAGAGGTATCCATAAACGACGTCGGGAAGGCAATCGCCGTCAGCATTTATCGGGTGCTCATTGTTATCCAACTGTGGAATGCAAAGATAGACATCTCGAGACCATAGGTTATATCTCTGCATTCAAACGCTACTTATTGCAACAACCGACGTGACGATACAGAAATGTCTACGCATAAACACGTCCAAAACGTCCGTCCCCCATCCCCAGCGCCGTAACCCCTTGTCTACAACGGCCCAACTCCCTCCTCAAGTTCACTCAACACCTCCGTCTCCCTCCGTTGAGCTTTCCCCTTGCTGAATGATCATACCATAATGACACGTTGCGTTAGTTCCCAGGCACCCAAAACGGAACCCCCACCCCGACCGAACGCATAACCTCAACCCACCTATCCATCCCCGCGGCCTCAGCGGCATGCCCCACTTGCCCACTTTCCCCCCCGCTCTCACCCGACTGGGCATGGGCATGAGGATGCTGTCCCCCATGGCTGTGACTCTGACTGTACACACCCGCCGCCGCCCTTCCCCCACTTTCTTCGGGGGGCGCCAAATCCGGCGCATTGAGCGCCGCGTCGAGGTGGGATTCGGCGCGTTGGGCGCGGGGGTCGTGTTGGGCGTCGCGGATGTAGGATGGGGTTGAGGGGGAGTCCATTCTTTTGTGGGTGTTTTTTGTTTTTGAAATTGTGGTTTTTTAGGTTGGTTGGGTTTGAGATTTGTGGAGCGGTGTGGGGTAAGGTTCTTTCTTATAGGGGGCCGTGGGGGTGGGTGACGTAGGACTGATGGAATGTGTTTGTGATCGAGCGCCAAGGCCATGGAATTGGTCATTTGTTTTCCAACCCCTGAAATTCGATTTACCGGCAACGAACTACCCGTCTTTGACAAGCCGTCAACTTAAAAGTCCGGACCGAAGGTTATGCAACGACCCCACCGCATACGAATAAAATCGGCAGGAAACGCTCTTATTTACTCCTTGCACCACCTTGTCGATTCCGCCGTCCAATTAAAAGAGAAAAGTCAGCTCCTTGCTCCCCGCGTAACAACAAAATTATCTAGCCCAGTCAGAGAATTTCCGTTCTGGATACCTCTTGGTGTTTTCGGGCGTCGGTATCCAGACATCCTGCGCAGTTTGGTAGGAAATAGTATATAATGGGACTTTTGAGGATGGTGCACAGTTTCTCGAAGTGGTTATCTTTGTATTCTGGTCATGTTGCCCTTAAGATGACAATGAGCACCGAATAAATGAGCGCAAATAACAATAGATGCTGACTGCGATTCTGACGTAGAACTACAAGTGCGGGGCCACATTCCTGTTACTACAAGCACTTGGAAATGCGACACTGGAGTTGACACCACGATCCCAAACCACTTGGTCTCTTGTGTTAAGCCTACGACGTTATGCTCCCGAATCCGCGAAATTTTGTCCATTCTCCTCATGTACCAGGAAGGGAAACATCCCGATAACAAAGATCCTGTCGGTTGTGCAGCAGGCATTGTACGCATGAGACGCGACCGGAAGTTGTCAAAAGTGGTTCAGAACAACACCCCTGTTTTTTTGTTTTTTTTTGTTCGGAGCGACCCAGTTATCTTTCCATTCACGCATCGTAACGGACAGGCAACAATGAAAAGGTACGAAACCACTTCTTTGTCAATCGTGATGTAATATATATAGCTGTATTATATATAGCTCTATTTTACCTCGCCGCACCCGCGTCATAGACCCCCCATAGACCCAAAAAACCGCCCATCAACCTCCCCT
>JADGKA010001170.1:0-10160 GCA_027604605.1 Borealophlyctis nickersoniae
GCCAAAACGCATACAGAGGGAGGATGAATTGCCATATGGGTAGGGCGAGGAGGTAGATGAGTAGCCAAAAGATGTAGATGAACCGTTGGACGGTGACGATGATTAGGATGGCGGGGAGGCCGAGGATGGCGGCGGAGAGGATCACGGCTTCTACGGGTGGGTTGGAGGAGATGAAGAGTTCGATCAAGAGGTACAGGAGGAAGACCATAGCGGCTGGGAGGACGACCGTTGCAATCAAATCCATGAAGATCACAAACTATGAAAATAAGAAAATAACAAAAAACAGAGAGTTAGTGCGTCATTTGGCAAGTCCCGCGGACCCAACGAAACCCCACAAACACACAACACAACATACCTGCATACTAATACAAAAAGTCCCACACAAATCCCTAACAAGCACCAACTCCAACAAATTATGTATCGTCGAATTAATCCACCGCCGTCTTTGACTCACAAGCACACCAAACGAATCCGGCACAACCGTCTTACAAATCGCCTGCGGAACAAACACCGCCCTCCGGCGCGGGAAACTCCGTAACATCAGCGTCGTCAGGTACCGATCCTCACCCAACAGCAACAGATTCTTTTTATGCAGCGTATCCACGACGTTCTCAGAGTACTCTTCCACCACATCCGGGTTCGCGAGGACGGGGACGTAGTATCCCATATCGCCTTTAGGCGCTTTGATACGGTACATGGAGAAACACCCGGGGAGACACGTGACACCGCCAAACACCGATTCAAAGGCTTTGGAAAGGTGGTGGGAGACGTAATACTCAAACACTTGGATCATCGTCACCCACGACGCCCATTTGTTGTGGACTTTGGTTTCGCCGCAGAGACCCATGACTTTGGGGTCTTTGACGAGACAGGCTACCATGTGGGTCAGTGCGTCGGGGTACACGCGTGTGTCGGCGTCGACCATCAGGACCGTTTCGTAGCGGTCCGGGTGTAAGCCCGTGATGGTCCAGAGTTTGTGGAAGATGTCGAATTCGAGTTCGGTCATGCGGTCGTCGAACATGACTTTGGTGAGGAATTGCATGAGGAGGACTTGGGTGTCGCGTTTGCCGCGGTTGCCGGGTTTGGCGGTGCCTTGTTCTTCTTCGTTGCCCGTTTTGACGACGAGGATCATGGGGACTTTGCCTTCTTTGCGGTTTCGGATGGTTTCCATAGTCATGTTGCGGCGAAGCGTGGGGGTGGGTGACGACTCCTGGGCTTCCTTTTTGCCACTCTTTTTGGCGGTTTTGGGATCACCTAGGGCGTATCGGTACCACCCCGCATAGACCTTTGCGTAGTTTTTCCGTTTGCTCCCATCCGCGATAGCGACATAGCTGTATGCTTTGGCGTCCCCATCCCACCGTGGATCGTCGTCACGGAACCGTTCGTCCACTTCCATCATGTCTACCAGCATGCTCGCGGTTGACTTGTCGTTTTCAACACCTTTCACTACGCCGTCCGCAATCACAAACAAGGTTTTGTGGGTGGACGGGTAGTAGCTGTGGGCGATGGAGTCCAGTGTTGCACGGAGGGAACTGTACCCTTCCGAGTAACACGGGACCATGACGAGGGTGTGAAGAAGGCTCGGGTCATTGAGAACAGGGTCAGCGTTGGCCATCGGTGCCGAAAGAGCGGGGTCAAGGAAGCGGTCCGTGTATGTGTCATCTGATGACGAAGTGATATCCGAGCCAGGCAGTTCGACTGAAGGAAGGGTGGGTTCGCGGAGGTGTCCATCCCGACCCTTGACCGGCGCATCAACCGACCCATTGGAATTCGAGGTCAGACTAGACTGCGACCGGTTGATCCCCACACCGCCACCAGCAGGAGGCGGTGTCGGCGCCGGCATTGACGGCGGACTCCCACCTTTCGCCTCAACATCCTTACCCGACACATTCACCATCTCCAACTGCACCTGTGATGAGGACGTAAACCCAGCCGGCATGGCACCAGGCTTCCCCCTCCTCTCCGACTTTCTCCTATGCAAATCATTCGCCACCCGCGTTCCCTTTTCCTTGGCACCCAACTTCCACGCCACAAAGTACCGGAAAAACACCGCGAGGATGAACCGCGCTGCGAGGATGCTCATGATCAACGCGGAGGAGAGGAAGAAGATGACGCGGGAGAGGACGCAACCGACCGAGTCGGCATCGATCGTGGCGACCCGGAAGAGTTCGTCGAGGCATCGGGCTTTGCGGCCGAAAGGTGCCAGGGCTTTGGTTGCGTCGCGGCCGAGGTTGGCGCGGACGACGCGGGCGAGGTCTTCGCCGAGGAAGTTGGGTTTTTCGTTCAGCATGCGGGAGAGGTCCAGCACTTTCCTGGTAATATATGAGGTTGTTTGAGCTACGGTAATAACCAATTTGAAACCGACAGCAAACTACTAACCCGTTGAATATCAGAGAGGTGGTACTGTTAGCCAGCTCATCAAACCGCAGATACAGGTCCGCAATTTTCAAAGCGGTGGCAAGCTGAATGGTGTTGTAGTTTTCACCACTCGGCTTTGTGTGGCAGCCCGTGAACCCACCCGTCCGACTTTTTGCAGAAAGAAAAAACAAAGATGTGTCAACAAAAACCACCGTTTCCGCCGCTGCGCACCCCAAGAAAACCCGAAACCCAATTTCCTCACCTTCCAGCAACCGGCCACGTCCCCGCAAGCGAGCACGAAAAATGTCTCGTCACATCCCCATTCAACTCAGCATCACACGCACCCCCACGAATCGGGAAAAACGGCGCCAACTCCTTCTGCACCACCTGCGGGTAATCGATCGTGATATTTCTCACAGCCAAGTTGAAATGGTATCTATAGAAATTGTAGTCGTCGTTACCCAACCGTTCCGCGGCGTTGGTGACGGGCGGGGTGTACGCCACACCGCGGATAGCGTAGAATTGACGTTGTTTGGGGTCGGTCAAGGCTGAGAGGTGGATGCTTTTGATGTTGTTGCGGCAGACAATGTGGTTGAATCCGAAAATCATGAAACCGGTGACGATCATGATCAGAAAGATGATGATGCAGAGCGCGATTTTTTCGCGGAAGGCTTGTTGGATGTGTGGGTCGCGCATGCCGCATGCCGCGAGGACGGATGGTGGGCAGTAGAATGTCATGATGCGGGCTGTGAGACCCCAGCAAGTGACGGTGGGTGTGCCCTCCTTTCTATTGCGGTTGAGGGATTTGCGAACCAGAGTGTGGTTGCTCGCTTCTTTGCGTATCTCGCGACGGGCACGCGATTGTTGAAGGGCGGCGGCTTCCTCGGCTGCTCCACTACGAATCAACAACGCTTCTCCCCGCCCGAGGGACCGGTGCCCATTCGGCCGCTCACGGTCCGGACGCACCAACGACTTTTTGCGACCCAGGGTGCTTCGTCTCGACAAAGTCGCCTCGCGAGCAAACGGCAAGTGCATCCCCTTATCCATCGCCGGCCGTCCCCCCGCATTCGGTCCTCCCATCATGTGCGGTCCCGGTGGTCCCATCAAGGGTGGTGGTCCCATCATGTGCGGCGGTGGTCCACCAGGCCCTCCCGGTCCCCACGGGCCAACCAACATAGGAGGCTGACCCGGTCCCATCATATGCGGCGGCGGAGGCGGAACACCAAACGAGTTTGGGTGGTGCGGGAGCGAGTGCGGGCTGGGGTAAGGAAAGAAATCTGACGGTGGTGGTGGTATCGGTCCATGTTGCTGATGATGATGATGTTGTCGTTGTTGCGGAATCGGACCTTTGCCCTTCTCTGCAAGTACACGAAGCGTGTTCGCGTCAGTACGTCGTTCGACATTCCCGCTCCTTTTCAACATAACGTTGTCCGCCCTTACCAGGTCCCTGCCCTGGATTGCCAGAACTCCCCATCATTTACAGAATCCAAAAAATCAAAGACGGAACAACAAAAAAACGTCTGAACCACCTAAACATATTAAAACCCGCAATCCGACACAGGTTTTAAAACCCACATATGAGACAGGGCGAAACCTGCGACTGTGACGAACGCACCTCTCTCTCGCTTCAGTAATAGGGGACGCGGGACAAGCAGCACTTAGTGTGCCAGTGACTAAAGTGGGGTGATAGGTAAGTGTTCTGCATAAAAGTGGGCTTCCCTTCGCGCGCACCACTAACTGTTCCTACCCGCAGCAAGCAAAAAAGAGGTTCACTCTTCCCAACAAGATTGCCCTTTGTAAATAGATTTCACACTTTCACACTTTCACACTTTTTATGTAGAAATTTGCCAATGCCTTCTCACTTTCTCTCACTTCTCAACTTGTTCCCACGCAGTTTTGTCCGTCCCAATGGCTTTCCCCATCCCAAAAGCCCCAGGTGGCAGCCACGTGGCGCAGGCGCGTTCCAAATTAGGATCATCGTGCCACTTTTGTATCACGCCTCATTAATTTCGGGGGCTTGGCTGCGGACCCTTGTGCACTTTGTGCGCGGTGTTGCCATTGCGGATGGCGATTGCCTTGGATCCCGCAGTCACCGGCGGGAGAAAAAAATGTTTTGAGTTGTGCTTGGAATGCTTGGAAGAGTAGGGTTGCGAAAACTCAAAAGTTTTTCGGAATGAGAAAGAATCAGACCGTTTGGGGCCCCAAATTTCACTTTCCATCAAAGCAATGACATGAAAGAAGACCCAACCATCATTAAATTAAAATTCCGCAACCATTGTTCACGCCATCACACACCTTCACCCACACTCCCACGACCCTACTCCAAATCCTCAACCTGCACCCTCGGCACAACATTCATACTCATCAACTCCTGAAACAACAACTTGCACGCATACGGAACCTTCACTTTCACAACCCCACTCCGGCTCTTGCAGTACGCGCAGTACCCATGCCACCCGCCAACCAACCCGCACTGCTTGCAACATTCCACATCGTAAACGTCCGACGAATACAATAGACGTTCGATGAGAAGGGATGAGGCGCCGTGCCCGATTAGACAGTCGCGTTCCATCTCCCCGACACGGAGACCGCCGTCGCGGGATCGACCTTCCGTCGGTTGTCGGGTTAGCACTGCCCTTGGACCCCTGCGTACAACGTAATGAATCAGTGCTCAATGTTACCATTGGAAATCAACGTCCACCCACATACCGTGACCGCGCATGCATCTTATCCATAACCATATGCTTCAACTTTTGGTAATACACCGGTCCAAAGAAAATGTACGCAGACAACGGTTCCCCAGTGATCCCGGACGTCAACATGTCCTTGCCGGAATAACTGTACCCCTTTTCAATCAATATGCGTGACATGTCTTCCACTTTGCTTCCTCCAAACGCCTATCGAAAAGAAAAACCACGTCGTAGTCAGCTATGATGCTCTTGCATCCACACAACAAAAAACTCTCGCACACACTCACCGTCCCGTACTGCAGCTCCCCCTTCAACACCCCAGCCTTCCCCGCCAACAACTCAATCATCTTCCCCACAGTCATACGCGACGGGAACCCGTGCGGGTTCATGATAATGTCCGGCGTCGCGCCCGTATCGTGGAACGGCATGTCTTCTTGCTGCACAATGATACCGCACACGCCTTTTTGGCCGTGCCGGGATGAGAATTTGTCGCCTAGTTCGGGACGGCGGGTTTGTCGGACTAGGACTTTGATCAGCATTTGTTCTTCTTCGTTTGTTGTTACCAGGACCTTCAGGATTTTGGTTCACATGGAAATAAGAGATCCGTTAGATTTCAAAGTCGAATCTTCCAAAAAGGCGCGGCATCACATACCTGATCAATAACAGCATCACCAGGATACTTGAACGTCATCGGCGCCGGTTTAAACGGAATCACCGCCGGATCCGACTCACCCACCACCACCCCATCCTCCCCAGCAACCGGCGCAGCAACCCTCGGACTCGTCTCCGTCGGACTCTGCTTGTTAATCACAATCTGGCCCGTATGGATCCGCTCCCCGACACCCCCAATCCCATCGACATCCAGCGCATCGTACTTGTCAAGCACCATCCCCGCGTCGTCGAGGGCGGCATCGGCGAGACGGTCGTAGGTGCGGTTGGGGTAGGATTTGATCATGGTGGCGTATTTACGCATGACTTGGCAGCGACCGAAGCCGCGGTCGACTGAGGCCTAATGAAAAGGGAAATCCCGTCAGATAACATGATTCAGGACTTTTTGCATGACAATTCAGAAATATGGACGTACCTTGTTTAGTACAAGCGCATCTTCAATGTCATACCCACTGTAACTCATGACAGCTACAGTGGCATTCTGACCAGCGGGCAGCTTGTCGTACCCGATAAGCTCAATTGTACGACTTTTGACCATGGGTTGTTGCGGGTACACCTACAATTCCGAGAAGAAGCCACATTTTCAGCCTCATTCAAAATGCAACCACAAAAGAAGCGGAACCAAACTCACCATCAAATAAAGCAACGTATCCAACCTCGTAAACTGATTATACGCAATCGCACCAATAGCTTGTTTCCCCATAGCACACTGATACGTATTCCGCGGACTCTGATTATGATGCGGGTAAGGAATCAACCCGGCGACAGCACCCAAAACCGTAAACGGCGCAATCTCCAAATGCGTTGAATTCGGTACACTCTCGCCCCCGGCATTCACTCCCCGCTCTTTCGGACCATTGTAAACAATCTCGTTCTCGTACACTGCGATATCCGTGTCGGTTTCTTCGTTGGTGTCTAGGTACTCTACTTTGCCTTCTTTGACTAGATCGTCGAACCGTTTCACGCCGTGGATGATGGCGTGGATGTCGGGGGCTTCGACGAGGGGAACCCCCTTGTCGATGATGATGAGAGGGCGGCAGACGCGGCCTCCGTCGCAACTGATGTTGAGGGTGCGTTGGGTGGCGGTGCGGTAGACGCTGACGAACGGGTCGATCCGGCCTGCTCGTCGGAGACGGCGGAAATCTTGGACGAATTTTCCGGGGTTGCGGTGGATGCCTAGAATCACACCGTTCATAAACACCAGATACGTTTTCGGGTCCGAGTACAAGTCTCCGCCAGTGAGAACGTTCACATCCTCCACTCCAAGAATGAAAGACAGCCTCCGCACGGGTTCCTCCTCCGAATCCGTCGTGATATGCGTCATGAGCGCCAAATTCTTCACCAACCCACAGGCTTCACCTTCCGGAGTATCAGACGGGCACAACATCCCCCACTGCGACGTCTGCAAACTACGAGGTCCAGAAACTTTCCGCGTCTTTTCAAACTGCGAGCTGATCCTCGTCAACATTCCCAACGCCGAGACGTAGCTCAGTCTGCTCAACACCTGCGTGACCCCCGCTCTCTCCATTTTGAAACGCTTGACGTTCCAGTTTCCTGATGAAATGGCTCGGAATAGTCCGTCCGTTATGAACCGCGCTGTTTGAGAGACTGCGGATTGTGGGTCGTATTGCGATGTTCGGTTCGCTTTTTTCAGATTGGTGTCCACCGTTCGTTTGATTGCGGCGATCCACGATTTGAACAAATCTTCAAACAAAAGTGACAGAAGTTGTCCAGCCCTAAAATGCAAAATAAACTCAGCAATCTGGAAAGCAGTTGAAAATGGTCCAAGGAAACACTCACAACTCCAGACGCTTGTTTCCGACGAAATCACGGTCATCCACCACACCCCCATCCCGCACCGCCTGCAAACACCGCCTGACCATCAACGCAACATAAATACACTTTGGTCGGAAATTCGAATGCCCATTGATTTCCTCCACAGGCACGTGGGCCAGCACCGTCGTAGCCAGTAGGTCCCTCGCCTCCTCCGCCCAGTTCCGCTTTATTCCAACCCGGGACTTCGTGGCGGTCATTTTGATTTTTGCGCCGATGAATTCCAGCGCTTGTTGTTGGGTATATATGGCGAGTTTGGAGCATTCTTCGAGGGATGGGGCAAAGAGGTCGAGGAAGGCACGGTCGTTACCGCAAATGAGTTCGGCGATTTCGCGATCGGATTCTACTCCCATTGCCTAATAATTGCAGCGCAGATTGCTTGAGTTTCCTGCAACTTTCAAGTTTTCTGCATTGTCGCAACGACCCCTCACCTTCATGATCACAACCACGGACACCTCGCTCGTCAAACTGTTGTGTTTCAAAACACAGCGTCCCGTTTTCCCATATATCACATTTGTTTTACTCTTCTTTTCATGGGTTGAAGATGTGACACTGGCATTGATCAACCCCGTACGGTCCGTTTCGACAATGATACGGTTCTTTGACAATTGCTCCTGAATCAAAATGACCTTTTCCGTCCCACGAATGATAAAGTAGCCCCCTGGAAAAGTCCCATCAGTCCCAACTTATCTCCATACATCATCATCCACAATTTATGATCCCCCTACCTGGATCCAACGGACACTCCTGGATTTTCACCATCTCCTCCGGACTCTTCCCCGTCAACACGCACCGCGAACTTCTGAGCATAAGTGGCATCCTTCCAATCTCTAGTCCCCTTTTCGTCACCAACGATTTTCCACGGATGTATTGGAAATCTACTACGATGGCTCCGGCATATGTAATGTCGCGGAGACGACACTCGTTTGGCGTTAGATCATAGTTGATGCCTTTCTGTGCATCGAGGTTTGAAGGGGGTCGGACGCGGATGTCAAGGAACCTGCATGATGGGAAGGGTAAGGACCTGACAGGGGACTCAAATTGTGGGGTTAACGCAGGCGAGGTTCACACCTCAGGTGAAAATATGGGTCAACATCACTGTCAATTATGGCATTCGCAAGGAGGATTTGTTTCATGTCCGTTTCAATGAAATAGTTGAAGGAATCAATGTGCTGCTTAATCAATCCTTTTGTCTGGAGGAAAGCGGGCAGCAACCGCCATTTGTCCTATATTTCAAACAAGTTTCCGTCCGTGAGAATTTCCAACACGTCCAAAACCAACGGCTGTCTACAACGGGTTGCTGCTCCGTGTCCTAACCTCCGCGGTATTGATAGGATCCGTCAATTTCTTCCCCAAATATCGCAAATCGTCACGACCCACAACGTCCGCCTCGAAAATGGAACTGCCCTTCCCGCGTCCAACCAATTTGCTTTGCACCTCCCGCGCCGCCGCTGCTGCCGCCGCTGCACCGGGCACACCTTTCACCGATGGACCAGGCATGTCCTCTCTTTCTGGAGTCCCAATTTATGTGAGCTATCCAAATGGCGGAGTCCTGCAGTATATGAAGCAAAAAACGTTAAGAAACGAATTCTCCGTGCCGTGCCTCTTCGATAATGACAAATGACAGCTTTCGATAAGCGCCGACGACCAGCGGCGTACCCGGAAATAGTATGTGAGGGATATGTATTCAGGCAGTGAGGGCTCGTAAGCGCATGCAAGTTGGGAGAAGGTGATCTTGAGAACGGCAAAAACAACGACGAGTCAATCAAATGCACAGTCACCTTCCCTTCCAGATTTCAACCAATCACTGATGCAGCTGTGCCACCCCAAGCATCATTAATTTCGCTGAGCTGTCCGAAAGGCGCTTGAACGTCCAGTCGCGCACTTGCTAGAATACCTTCCGGCATCGGTCATATCCATCGCCACCAGCAGCTTCAACTATATCCCTTAGGTAGAGAAAACAAACTCAAACCAGCCCTACCTCTTCCTCCCCAAACTTCCAAGACGCGGCGCTTGCAGGCGAGACTCCCCAGCTTGACTGAACTCGTCCTCCATGCATATCCCATCCGCAACGCATCGTTGAAGCTCAACTCCTTGAAAACAACACAGCAACATCTGTTTTAATCGTCAAACTCTCCCTTGCTATTTCTACATGGCTAACCTCCGAGGGCCAAAAGCTGTTGCATTCTGTATACAACCCCTGAACTTTTTGGGTATCCAACTGGCCCCCACTGCCTGTCCGCCCAAATGTCATACAAATTCAACACCAGCGGGAAACGCGGTTGTGTCGCGGCCAAAGGCCAGGAGCAAGGGGTTTGTCGCGGTATTCTGCACACTACCATCCACGGATCCACTCTCAAATGCGTTGCGCAGCAAATTGGATACCGCCTCCGTCGATGTGATGAGGCGCACACCATACCTAATGAAAACTCCCGAAGAGAAACCCCAGAGGCAAAAATGATGAAAATGCGATCAACCACAAAAGTTATTACGGCGAGGAAAAGCATGACTAGCCGCCAGATTGCCGCAATCCCCAAAAAGTTACAGCACGCAGTATTCCCGTGTGGTCCCCCACCACAGTACTGACTGCGCCATCACCAGCTTAACTTC
>JADGKA010001171.1:0-10148 GCA_027604605.1 Borealophlyctis nickersoniae
GTCCGGGGCATTTTCTACTTTGTTGAATGGTTACTAATGACTTCCTTCTTTTATTCCCTTTCCGTCTATTGTATTTTCCCTTCTATCTATCCTTTGCGTGCTCAACCACCTCGAACCTTTTCGGTTTCGTCGTGTGAATTGGGTTTTGAGTACAATACAGATTCCAAACTGTACTGCACTTTGTGCAGTGTACTCTTATTCCCTTCCTTCTGTCCGGTTTAATCCCGGGCAGTTGGAATATTTTTCATGAATGTGCATCGTCACCTTCATCCATAGAAGGGGATCATATCATACTTCATGATGGGACCCAGACAGAGTGAATCTGAATGAAATCTCGTCTCAGTGGTGCTCAGTCCTATTTAACAATGCAAATTTTCCAGGAAGCTTATGAATACCATCGATAGGTTGACGTGACTTCGTCTGGCTCGCAGGGGACGACGAGGGTGGCGTGGAATATGCACTGCTTCCCGACGCTGTCAGCGGGGTGTCGTATGTGGTGTTTTGGTCATTGTTCCGGGAAGACTGGGGTGGATACGATGGCGGCGTAAAATAAAGTTCATCACGGGCAGAATCGTAAACTGGAGCAGGGCCGGAAATATCAAGACGTGCAACTATCAGGGAGAACGAAGGACGTTGCTTCGGGTCATGGGCCCAGCAATCTTGGACCAAATTCAAGAGATCGTCTGGGATTCCGTTGACGGAATGCAATACAGGGCGTTTGCCGGTTTCACTAACTCTACGAGAGTTTCTAATTGCACTGTGTCGTAATTGATACCGTAAGGACCGGCCATGGTGAAGAGCTCCGTCAACGTAATCCCGTATGAAAAGACGTCGCATTCTTTGGTATACTAATGAACCAAGCAAGTCAGGATGAATAGTTGGTGCTCGCAAAGTGGTACTCTGGGCATACTTACCTTTGGGTAAAATGTGAAAAGTTCCGGGGCCTTCCAGAGAACTGTGCCTCCTACGATACAAAGCGGGGTGAATTCATTGCCATCAACACAGCCAATGGTGCCACGTCATAGATGCTCGACGAATATGGAATATGACTGAGGTGACATTGAGCTCAATACAGATGCAGCGATGGAAATACAACGTTGCCATGCATACCTGAGTCCTTGGCAAGCAGCACATTAAGACTCTATAGATCACAATGAAAAATATTTGTCTCGTGAAGACAAAACATCCCACAAGCAATATCCCTTGCAGAAGGAGGATTGCAAGGGATATTGCTTGTGGGATGTTTTGTCTTCACGAGACAAATATTTTTCACTGTGATCTAAAGAATCCTCCTTCTTTCATCCCAGGCCAGCGACTTCCCACTGTCTATGAGATCAAAGAGGGAACCGTTCGGCATGAGCTCCATCACGAGGGCGTAGTGTCCTGGCTCGTTGATAATGCCGAAAAAGGCGAGAATGTTTGTGTGGCGAGGGATGGCATGGTAGGTTCTAGTCTCGTGCGTGAAGTCGTCTAGCTCCTTTCCCGTCAAGTTTTGGTCCTTGAGAATCTTCACGGCCACTGGCGAACCATACCAGGTTTCCCTTGCGGACGATGGCGAAACCCCCCTTTCCAAGCGGTTCTGAAGCGAGGTCTATCGCTACCGACGAGTACGGAATAAGGTATGCTTTTGACATTGAGGCGCTAGTTTGAGTGGGGTTCTTTTCCCACGAGCGAGCGACGCGAGGATTGGTGGGAAGATTGGAGCTGGCCAGGAGAAAGGGCGAGCGCTGGCTGTGCGCGCAGGGTATCCGACATTCCACGTTGGGCGGTATCCAGCCGCTGCTGGTCCAACCACCAGCATGTGGTGTTCGGGACGATATGCAAAGACGATCAGAATGGCAAGAGGGGCCTATGTCAGCAAGGAACGTGAGGAACGCGGCATTTGTTGTTGCCTCGAAATTTTCCCTCTGGCGGGATTTGTTTGGTGCACCATTTGAGCATTTTCCAGAACCAATACATCTACAAAGCCAGACACCCGTTCCGTCTCCCTTTCCAAACATACATCTCACGCTACCTATTCCGCTACACATAGCCATGCCCTACATCACATCTTGGGACGCCGTCATCCGCCAGCCGTACACCAGTGTCCCGCCATCTTGCCACAGCACGTTTGACGACATTCGGCTCCGGCCAGAGCTTTCGCAGCTCTTTGGACGAACTTTTTTGAGACGGTTATGGGTGGATCACTTTTGGGAAGAAGGTAAATGGGTCGTTCTGATGGAAAGACCAGCCCCCTTTTATTCATGCCGCTCATGCTCATTATGGCGGCCGTTCAAACCAGCCGACGAATCAGGCACCATCCCACCCACCTCCATTCCCGCACTCGCTAACTCTGTGGAAGAACGTCCTGAGGATCTTGAAAGGGTGTTTGATCGAGCTAGTCTGTGGACTCTGACACCCGAGGGGGAGTTTGGACGGCGCATATCATTTATGGGATTCGTGGAAGCGCTGCATTTGATTAGACGGGCACAGGGTGGAGAGGATCCGTTGGTGAGGTGTTTTCTGCCTGCCAAGGGTTTAAGTACGCTGCTTATCTCCCTTTGTTTCAGGGATTGCTGGATTTCACGGACTATGACATCGTGCCGTTGTTGGCCCCAGCTGCGTAAAACGATTTGTGGAAAGACAGTGACTTCTTGTTGTCGGGAAAGTTCTAATGAAATCTTGAAATGCGATTGTAATTTATCAACCACAATAGTATAACTGGATACCGCGCTAAATGAATGAGGCTGCAAAGCAATTCATTTGGACCTTGCCTGTGTCACAACCCAAATAACGCACGTTCGTTCAGGCTTTCCAGGCTTCCAGACCATCTCCCAACAAGCTTTGATTTATATTACCTAGACACATATATATAGACCCTCTCCCTTGCCGTCCTTGCTCCCCTCCTCTCGTTGACTTCCGTGCGCTTCCTTTCCTGTTCTCAATCCCAACACTTTTCGCGTAAAAACAACCTTCATCCCCCCGCGTTGATCTCGCCATTCATGCTTGGTAGGTGGAGAGACTCCCCCGTTTGCGCGGAACTCGCGTTCCGGCAGTCGGACCAGCAACAGCAGAGTGGTCTTTTGAAAGTCTTTGGGAAACTGGCTGCCAGAAACGGAGAACGATTACTGATCTATGCTCCTTGTCCCCCTTTCGCCTGCAGCCACAGATAATCAGACGATGTCGTTCAAACTCAAGATCTGCTGTATCGGCGCTGGTTACGTAGGTGAGTAATGTGGTCGAAAAGAGAAGAGGCCGGCGCGCGCGAGGCTTCTCTGGAGGACTTTGGAACGTGGGCGCGCGTGTTTCATGACCTGTCCACTGATCACTCAACACCCTTTTGTCTTAAACCACAGGCGGCCCAACATGCTCTGTGATCGCGTACAAGTGCCCCGATATCCAAGTCACGATTGTGGACCTCAACCAGGCTCGAATCGACGCGTGGAACTCGGATGAGCTTCCCATTTTCGAGCCTGGATTGGACGAAGTCGTGTTTGCTTGCCGAGGGAAGAACTTGTTCTTCTCTACGGAGGTGGACAAGGCAATTCTCGAGTCCGACTTGATCTTTGTGTCTGTCAACACTCCAACAAAGAAGTCTGGTATTGGGGCTGGATATGCGGCTGATCTCGCGTAAGTGTTTGAGATCCGGATTGCTGTTTTCACACAGTCTGATCTCAGAATCAATCTAAAGTATCATCATTTCACGATCAGTTACGTCGAGTCAGCAACGCGCCGCATTGCGCAGATTGCCCAGAGTTCCAAGATCGTGGTGGAAAAGTCGACCGTCCCTTGCCGTACCGCCGAAAGCATGCGCACCATCCTGGAGGCCAACTCACCCAATGGCATCCGCTTTGATATCCTTTCAAATCCCGAATTCCTTGCGGAGGGCACCGCCATCTCGGACTTGATGAACCCTGACCGCGTCCTCATTGGTTCCCTGCAAACCCCGGAAGGTCTCAAGGCCCAGCAAACCCTCGCCTCTGTGTACGCCCACTGGGTCCCGACTGAGCAAATCATCACCATGAATCTGTGGTCCTCTGAACTCTCAAAGCTGGTAAAGATCGGCTTCTGTCTCTGTCCCACTTTTTGTCCCCCAATAATACTCAACGAATGCATTCCTTCATGCAGGCCGCCAACGCGCTTCTCGCTCAACGCATCTCATCAGTCAATGCTTTGAGCGCCATCTGCGAGGCGACTGGTGCTGACGTTGACGAAGTCGCGTACGCCTGCGGTTTGGACAGCCGTATCGGACCCAAATTCCTCAAAGCGAGTGTCGGTTTCGGCGGCTCCTGCTTCCAAAAGGACATTCTCAATCTGGTTTACCTCAGCGAGAGCTTGCACCTCCCGGAGGTCGCCGAGTACTGGAAGCAAGTGGTCACCCTCAACGAATACCAAAAATCCCGCTTCTCTGAACGCATCGTCAAGCGTCTCTTCAACACCATCACGAACAAAAAGATTGCCGTCTTTGGGTTCGCGTTCAAAAAGAACACTGGCGACACCCGCGAATCGGCTGCCATCACTCTCATCAACTACTTTATAAAGGAAAATGCCAACATCAGCATCTACGACCCCAAAGTCGAAGACGAACAGATCCGCATGGACTTGACGGAAGTCGCCTCAGCCGAACAGTTTGAAAAACGCGTCACCATCCACCGAACTCCCTATGAGGCCGCCAAGGGCGTGGACGCCATCGTCATCATGACCGAGTGGGACGAGTTCAAGACCCTCGAGTACCGCAAGATTTACAACGAGATGAACAAGCCCGCGTTCATTTTCGATGGGCGGTTGATCTTGGATGGGAAGAAATTGAAGGAGATTGGGTTCCAGGTTGAGGTTATCGGGAAGCTTGTGTGAGTAACGGTCGTTCACGAGGAGATGAGTGGAAGGGAAAGTCGTGGTAATTGTACATTAGAGAGTGGAACTGTTTTTATTTAGTGTCGGAGGACGGGGGACTTTGCACATTACTTAAACCGGTCTGTGATGGCATGGGTATTTCCTGTGTCGTTGCGGATTGTACTGCATATTTATTTCAAAACCAAATACATCACTTTAAAACGTTTGAACGCATTTGGAGAGTTCGCTGGTTACAGATTGGAGGTGGTGCGTCTCAGTAAACTTGGACACTCCTTCGCCATTCTTGATTCTGCCCTCCATCGTTGGGAAAGCTGCAGGGCGGGATACATTGAACGGACCACAGCTACAACTTTGCCGGTAGACAGTGACCGTGACGCTTTATCTTGCCATTGCCAGAAGTAACAGGAACGACGGAAGAAGAAACTTCCCATCCGGTGGTAGCCTTAACCATTCGCCTCACAACCCATCCGTTTCAATACTACCCAAAGCTCCAAAGCTCTCGGAGTTGGGCCGAATGGACGCAAGTACTTATCGAACTGAACAGAGGGGTATCGTGGAAACACGCCGACCACTACCACATCGATATTCTCCAACGCCAGCACAGACGATTCCACATCAGCCATATACTCCGAAAGACTATGGAATCACCGCATCATTGTGTTGGGTGCAATGTTTACACCAAAATCTCCTACATCTGAATAGGAACGTGTGGATACCCATCTTTCGCTCCAAGCATGTGGCGCAGACGCTGAAATGCGACGCGGTCGATGAGGGCCTTTCAAGTATTTTGTCCTCAAACTCAAATCTTCAGGACATTTCACTCCAGATGCCTCAACCAGAGGTTTCTTGCCCCGAAAGGACACCACAACCGGTACGTCTACCAACGGAGCCCATTGCCCTCCCCCTCGAATTGTTTCCCAACATCGTCAGATGCTCCCATCCACTCGACGGACGCCGCCTGCGCTGTTTGAACAAATCCCTCTCGCGCATTATTACCTTCCCAGACCTCGTGTGGGGAGAAGCGGGGTGGCGACTACACAATGGAAGCAAGGAACGCTGCTTGATATGGGCTGCCAGAAACGGGCACGTGGAAGCGGTGCATGCTGCGTTGCAGCGTGGGGCTGACATTCATGCCGAGGAGGAAGACGCCTTGCGACTCGCGATGTTTGGCGGGCATTTGGAGGTGGTACGCTTGTTGTTGCAGAATGGGGCAGACGTGCATGCTGGATATGACTGGGCATTGTTTTGGGCGGCGGCAGTGGGGCACTTGGAAGTGGTGCGCTTGTTGTTGCAACGTGGGGCAGACATTCATGCTGGAGATGACTTGGCATTGTTGGGGGCGGCGCGAAACGGACACTTGGAAGTGGTGCGCTTCTTGTTGCAGAGTGGGGCGGACCTGCACGCTGTAGATGACCAAGCATTGCAGAAGGCGGCGCAAGAGGGGCATTTGGAAGTGGTCCGATTTTTGTTGGAGAGTGGGGCGGATGGCGACAGAGCCTTGATTTGTGCGGCGCGACACGGTCACTTGGCCGTGGTTCGATTGTTATTGGACTATGGGGCGGATGTGCGCGCCGGTGATGGTCCCAGTGATTACGCAGCCTTGCGTTGGGCAGCACGAGAGGGGCACCTGGAAGTCGTCCGTTTGTTGTTGAACTCTGGGGCGGACGTGCATACCGGTGATGATGCTGCCTTACGCGCTGCCGCAGAAGAAGGGAACGTGGAGATCGTCCGTAAGTTGTTATGTGGCGGACGTGTATGTTGGCGACTAGGGCCTTATGTTCTGCCGCATAAAGCGACTGAGTAAACGGGAAAGAGGCCAATGAAAATCTACAGGCGCACACCCTTTCTCTCTTTCAATTGATAGGCGTTGCTGCTTAGTCAACATGGAACAATTCGGAATAATGGCATATATTCAATTCCACAACATGCCAAAACCGCCGGGAATCACCCGTACACCCTCATCCAAACACATTCCTCATCCTCTACGTCGCCCCCCTCGCCATCCCCATGATTTGCCCGGTACCAAACCCAAAAAGCAGGCCCTTCCCATCGCGGAGTCTTTGGTACTTTCTGCACCCAATCGACAACTCTACCATTCGGCATGTCAAGCAACACAAAATGATGCGGTGACGGAAACATGGGAAGTAGCTGTGGCTCCGCCGTAGCCCACATGGCGGACCCAGAATCAGATATGCGAAATGGATAATCGAGATGCAAGCCGCCAGCAAAACTGCCTGGGTTCGGGAGAACCGGGAGTTGGAAACGATAGACCAGTTTCAGGTTGCTCAAAGCATATACGTGAAACCGCCTATCGACGTGTGAGTGGGCGATGAGGTGCGTCCTGGTCAATGCGACCTCGTCCGGGATGACACGTTGACAGAATGAACGTCGGTGCGAGGGGAAATTCTTGACGGCGACCAAGAATGGCTTCCCGACGAGAGCACCGTCCGCTGCTCGTCGCACAATGACTCCCGCGTCTTCGATCCAAGCGACCACGCTTTCGCTGACGGCCAGCCTTCCATCGCAGATGGCCTTACGCGCTCTACCACATACTACCTCCCATGCGGGTTCGGTAATCTGATACTGGCCCTTGTTCATTTTCCACCCTTTTGCCCGTCCATCACGTTGGATCGCCACAAACACATCCCCACATAATTTCCCGCTCACGATTGACTGGCCTATTATAATTTGATGCCGCTTCCGCTTGCTCGCCGCATCCCAAAATAACGCTATCCCAGTATTTGTGACGGTGACAAGCAGGTCAGACCGGATGGACGGCAACACTTCCACGGACGTGCCGTCGCCTCGTGCTCGGTACAGCAATTGTGGGATTGCACCACTCTCCCTCTCCGTTGTGGCCCCCAACACAAAGGTATACACAACACTGGTAGGCCGCGGTAGTTTTTCGAGCGTGTACGCAACCACGTCCCCAGCGGACTCGGCGTTCAAGATTAGAAGTACCGTGCTATTCGGTGCCATGAGGTAGGAGCGACCGGCCTTGGGTGGAATGGCGTCCACCCGTTCGGCAGACCGGGCCTCGCGTTTCAGTCGGCGGCCGTTGTTCTCCCAAGCGTGGTGGATTTTGTAGATACCTTTGTAGGTTTCGCCGGGGAGGAGAGGGGGAATGGCCGCTTCGAATGAGACGCGACGGAGCTTTGGAAGATAGATGGCGGCGTCATGGGTTCTGATTATGGAGTGCCAGGTGCGGCATGTTCGTGACAGGGTGCTGGTTGTTTTGACGTCTGCGTAGGCGAAGATTGGTAGGAGGAGTTCGGTAGGGAGCATCGGCGGCGATGCGCTGGGCAGTGGATTTCCTGGCGTGAAGATTCGATCGGAGGAAAAGCAAGATATCAAACGGGGTAACTATCTACATAAGCCTTGGAACGCGTCAAACTGCGCAGCGTTCCAAATGGGTATCCGAGGACGAAGTCCAATAGTCCAGTGAATATGCAACAATTATTACAATAATCCATAACTACAAAACATGCCACAACTTGCAGGAACTCAGACGACGAAAATTGAATCTACTGTCAAAAGTCGGTGTAAGTTAGTGACTCGTCTTTTTCAAGCTGCTAAACGAGCGTGGTATGAACGTCAAGTTTCGAAAAAAGTATCCACATCATCTCCATGGCAGTGCAGATGGTATCCCACTTCCAGCCAGTTTGGCTTGCATATTGCGGCTAGTTCGAAGGAGTATCCTGCGTTTGCGTTTTGACAGGCCAGTTTGACGTTTGGTGACATTTTGCCGCTGCCTCCTTCGAAAAGAAACTCCGCATGGGAACGGTTTGTCCTACTTTCACAAACGAAAAGCCTTTTAAAGTCCCCTCCCACCCTTTTGGCATCCCAGCCATTTCGTTTCTTCTCAAATTAAATTCAGCATGCGTAGTTTTGACCACGAGCACTTCCAAAATGCCAACTTAAAGCCCCACAAAGAGAAATTTGTTTTGTGGTTTTCCAGCGAGGGAAACCGATGGGTGTTAGACCCAGTTACGATTCGGATCACTGACGACCAAGAAAATGCGACCATAACACAAAGGCCCGTCGTGACCGCTACCCTCGCATACGAAAAAAGCAAGGAAGAAGGAGCCCCCGTAACTGTGTATGGACCTGTCAATGTTGAACACTTCCGAATAAGTGGGGGGCCGTTTGTCCTTGAAATCCCTAATTTATCAATCAGTGTTGCTCCGATTGGGAAAGATATGCGCCTCTACCGTTTTCGCTTCACCGTTGGTATAACGTGGGGAGACGGGACCGCGGAAAGATACTCAAACGTGCGGCCCTTTGATATTCGGAACGTCCGTGGGAAGTTTTCGCGTGACAGTGGGGTGTCCCATTCCGTTCCTTCTGCACCGGCGCTTGGAGCGGGTGGAGGGTCCTCAGCGGATGATGACTCTTGCACCTCTTTATCGCCAGGAGATGTGCAGGCGTTCCCTCCAACGACGTCCGCGGTTCCTGCGGTGTCTCTGTATAATACAAGTGGTGGCGACTTTGGGTCTTTAATTGATTATCCCACCACATCTTTTTCAACCGCCGAACTCGACCGATTCCTCGCAACACCTCTGCCAGCCAGTCAAGCTGAACCCTTCTCCGCAACATCAGTCACAACTGCTCCTCTCGAGCCCGTCTTACCAATCTCCGCCCTTCGCCTCGATCCCATATTCAAAACATTCCACTCCAAACTATCGCGTGCCCGAAAGCTCAATCTTCCGCTGGCAGACGTTTGTTCCTTTGTCGAAACTCTACCGGAAGAATTGGCGAATGAAAGGGACGAGGATACCAGGATGAACTTGCTCCACATCTTTGTGAAGGAGGTGTTAAACCAAGGGTATAGGGAGTGGGACGAGGACATGGAGAAGATTGTGGGGATCTTGTTGGACCGCGGGGTGAAAGGTAAAACTTGTTTATGCTACTTGAACGCTAAATATGAAATACTTGAAAGCCGATACACCCCACTAGTGACGGACATGACATCCGAGGATGTGCGCAACCATACCGAGCGCCATGCAGTGATCCACTACGTGTGCAATCACCCGGTCGTTGAGCCCGAGGACGTTGCCTGGCAGGAGGCCAAGAAGCTCGAATTCTGTAGATTGGTTATGGCGAAAAAGCCCGACGACTTCATCCAAACATTGGAAACGTTTAATAGTCAAGGGCACTTACCGACGCACAACTGCGCTTTCCACGGGTAACGGCGACATCTCCCCTTCTCCCTTCCCACGCCCTCTAACCCCAAAACCCTCGCATTTTAGTTTCAACAACCTCCTCATCTACCTCCAACAAACCTACTTTCTCTACACAACCACCCACACCCGCCC
>JADGKA010001172.1:0-10140 GCA_027604605.1 Borealophlyctis nickersoniae
TCCCCCTCCCTCGTCCCGTTAGTCCTCTCCCCTCCTAACACCCTCATTCCGCAGTAACCAGATTCATCGACGAAAACCGCCTCCCCCACCTCCTCCTCTACGGTCCACCAGGAACCGGCAAAACATCCACCATCCTCGCGTGCGCTAGGCGGTTGTATGGGGATGGGTACAAGTCTATGATCATGGAGGTAAACCTGTCGGAGTGGTAAAGGGTAAAGGGGTTGGTTGGTTGGTGGCTAATACGGTTGTGAAAATAGTTGAACGCTTCGGATGAACGTGGGATTGATGTGGTGCGGGAGCAGATCAAGAATTTTGCTAGTACAAAGAAGATTTTTAGGTGGGTTTGCTTGTGTTTGGGTTTGAGCGTTTCAGGGTTCGACTTTAATTCACCGTCGTACTGGGGTCCTCTCAAATAGCTCAGGATTCAAACTCATCATCCTCGACGAAGCAGACGCAATGACCCAAGTGGCTCAAGCTGCTCTACGACGAAGTAAGAAAAAAAAAACGTGCTCCTTTCTCCACCCGTAATTCCTAACCCACTTTATCACAGTCATCGAAAAGTACACCCGCAACGTCCGATTCTGCATCATCTGCAACTACGTTGGTAAAATCATTCCCGCCTTGCAATCCCGTTGCACGCGGTTCCGATTCGGGCCGTTGCAGGAGGACCAGATACGGTCTAGGCTTGATTTCGTGATTGAATCGGAAGGGTGAGGTTTTTATGCCACTTTTGTGGGGGATGAATGAACAGAAGCTCAATTTAGGATGGTTGATCAGGGTGAATATCACCGAAGATGGACGGAAAGCGTTGCTTCAGCTGTCGCAGGGTGATATGCGTCGGGCGCTTAATATTCTCCAGGTAATATTTCTGACCCCTGCGGTGGTCAAACGCAAAAGCAGACTGACAGACATTTTGATTGATCATTTTGTTACAGTCGACACATGCCGCCTATGACCGAGTTGACGAAGACGCGGTGTACTCATGCACGGGGTCACCTTTACCATCGGATATCAGGAGAATCGCAGAGTGGATGTTTGAAATGGATTTCGCAGAGGCGTATTCCAGTACGTTTTCCTTCCTCCTTTCCATCCATTTTCGAGTGGAGTTGAGTTGACGCGAAAATTCAAAACCCCGCTATCAGATATCCAACGCCTCAAGACGGATAAAGGCCTCGCATTACCCGACATCATCACTCAATTGTTCAACTTGCTACTGGACATGGACTTCCCCGCGCCGTGCCGGGTGCTGATGTTGGATAAGATGGCGGAAATTGAGTGAGTTTGGCGGGACATCCCTATTACTTTTGATGACATGGCGCAGTGGTGACGATTCTGATGGTGCGGGATTACAGGTACAGATTATCAAGTGGATGTGCAGAAAAAATTCAACTGGGTGCTCTGATTGGAGTCTTTCGGAGTGTGGTGGATATCGCAGAGAAGCTTAGTGCTCCTTCGTGATGTGTCTGTGGGTAGGATTTAGGCAGAGAGTGGGTTCTTACTGTAACTCACATGTAAATACAAAGTATGCGAAAACTGGAAGATCGGCAATCACAGCAACCAACGAATTCTTTGCTTGGTATGGTGATGCGTGTTGGAGCTAGCTTAAATACAAACCCCTTCTCTCTATCTAAGCCTACAAAAAGATACAATGATGCAACAGCCTTCTTCCCCTTCCACCACACTAAGCTTTGCGAGCTGCTTCAGCCTGTTCCGACGCCTCCCGCTCGGCTTGAACCTTCTCCTTCAACCTCGCTTTGTAATCTCTGATATCGCCATCAAACTCTTCAACCTCACCTCCGTCCACGATCCAAACTTCTTGCGCAACTTGGTCGATGAGACGGAAGTCCTGGGAATCAGGGTTCTGTTAGCACAATCTGAACGCCCTTACCATGTGGAGATGCGGCGAGCACCAACTTACGTGACTAATCAAAACCACCCCACCATCAAACTCATTGATCGCATCAGCCAACGCATCGATCGTGTCCAAATCCAAGGCGTTGGTAGGTTCATCCATCAGAATCAGATGAGGATTTCTTAACCCCAGGTACGCGAAAATAACTCTTCTGCGTTGCCCGTCGCTCAACTGCCGCATGGGAATCACTTGGCTTTTACCCGTCAACCCGTACCGCCCGACAAACTGACGCATATCATGTTCGCTCCTCACTGCTCCATCAGGGAATTGGTCACGGAGCCATTCGCAGGCGGATTTGCTTAAATCTAGTTGGTCTCCCATGTGTTGGTGGAAGTGGGCTAATCTTAGGTGGTGATGTTTGGTGATGCTGCCGCCGGTAGGTTCGAGATTCCCCAGCATGAGGTTGAGGAGGGTGGTTTTGCCGGCACCGTTCGGGCCGACCAAGGCGATGCGCGAGGTGAGGTCGATACCGAAGTTTAAGTTCTGGAAAATCGGTTCTTTTCCGGGATAGGCAAAAGAGACGTCACGGAATTTGAGGGCCGGGGGTGGGATTCCGCCTCCACAAGGTTCAAACCGAATTACCAAATCCTTTTCCTGAATGATTTCCTCCTGGAGGGTCTTATCCTTCTCCTTCTCCTTCTCTGAACGCTTTTCCATTGCTTTCACTTTGTTCTTGGCTTGAGCTTGTTGTTTGCTCCCAGTTTTGCCAAGAGCGTCTTTCACTTTCGCCATTTGCTTTTCTTGGGCGCGAGCACGCTTTTGCAGCAGTTTGTCTTTCTCGGAGCGAACCTTCACAAAAGTGTCGTAGTTACCGGAGTAGTAGTCGAGATGCTGGTGGTAGAGATGGATGATGTCGGTGCAAATTTCGTTAAGAGTATCTTGCGAATGTGATGTCATAATGAGTGTGTGACCTGATCACCAAATGGTAGTTGTGGGCATTCAGTTCAATAGTTCGCCCTCACGGTCTTTCGAAAACTGACGACAAACCTTCCAGATTGTGCGTAAGATAGTCCTCCAACCACACAACAGCTTCCAGATCCAAATGGTTTGTTGGTTCATCCAACATCATCAATGTGGGCTTGACGAATAATACCCGCGCCAACGAAATTCTCATCCTCCATCCACCGCTAAGATCCTTAGTTTTAGTCTCCATCAATTTCTCGGAGAACCCGAGACCCCGCAAAATATCTTTGGCCCTTCTTTCTCCGCCCTGCTCTTCCAACTCTTGAAGCCGCTGCTGAATGTAATCAAGCTGCACGGCATTCTTTTCCGGATCCGAGTACAGATTTTCCATTTGGGTTTCCAAGTGCTCGCGTTCTGTGACAATAATGTCCAAAACGGCTTCTACACTTGTGAGGTCTGACGCACGGAATTCACGGTCCAGAAGGTAGTAATCGAGCGAACGGGGAGCGGGCACAAGCCCGCATGCGATGGCGTGAAGGAGGGTGGACTTGCCAGATCCGTTGGGAGCAATCAATCCATATCTCCGGCCATTGATGAGAGAAAGCTCCGAGTCTTTAAGCAGCGTTTTTCCGTACGCTTGAATAGTAACTTTGTCTACTTGCAAGTCCCTCGAATTTGGCGGCGAGAGGAGGTTACCAGTGACCGCAATCGCTTCAATCGGATTGGTCCCTTCGGCACCGAGCGGTTGGCCAGAAGCATATCCGTACGCTGCCGGGCGCGAGGTAGTCGCATCAAAGGAGGAAGGGGTCTCCTCTTCTTTGTCAGAATCGGCGAGCATCGCTTCCTTCTTGGCAGCCTTCAAAGCCGCTTTCTCCTTCTTTTTTGCATCCTTATCACGCTTCTCTCTGTTCTTTTTCTTGCCATCCGCTTCCGCCTTTCCGTCCGCTTCCTCCGTTTCAATGCTCTCCGTATCCTTTGACTTGTCCTTCTGTTTCCCATCCTTCTCGCGTTTCTCCTTCTTTTTTTTCGGCGCCTGCCCTTCATCCTCTGCATCCTCCTGACCGAGTTCCAGTCCGTCAAATTTACCACCAACAGCCTTCACCTCCTCATCCTCATCTTCATCACCCAAGAGATCAAAAGCATTCTTCGGCGGCGTGGCTTTCTTCGCCTTTCCACCCTTTTGGCGCTGCAAAGATGCGGAACCAAGGTCATCTTCATCCTCTGCATCCTGAACTTTCAAATCAAACTTGTCGTCATCTCCCTCAGACTCGACCCCTCTTTTCCCCTTCTTTTTCTTTTCCTTCTTCTTTGCAGTTGCCGGTGCAGCAGACTCTGGACTCGCTTCTTCGTCCGAGTCGAGACCAGCCTTCTTCTTCTTGTCCTTCTTGCCCCCTTTCTTTGATATCACAGGTGACGCGACTGGACTCTCCTCTTCGTTGTCCGACACATTCTTGCCCTTCCCCTTCCTATTCGCCTCTCGTCCCTTCTTTCCCGTATCTCTCTCAACCTCCTCATCAGATTCGACCGCGCCCTTGCCCTTCTTCCGTCCCTTTGACTTCACGTCCTCCTCCTTCGCATCAGCATCATCGTCCGAGTCCCCGCCTTTAGGTTTCCTTGATCCTTTCCCTCCCTTCTTGGCTGCTGCTGGTGCGGCAACCGCGACAGCTTCCTCATCAGGTTCGGCACCTTCCTCCCCCGTATTCAGCATGGCAAGAGCGTCCACCACTTGAGCAGCAGCCTTCTTGTTCTTCTTTTGGTTTGATTTTGCCGCCGGCACGCCTTCATCAGCGTCGGATGCTGGCTGCGGCGTGGAGGCAAGGTCGAATTCCTTGTCATCGTCCGAGTTCCAGGCGTCCTTCGCGCCTTTCTTTCCTTTCTTTGATTTCGGTGGCATTTTTTAGAGTTTTGAAAGAGGGACGAGATCGAGAACGACTTCCTTTCTTGTTTTTTTTGGGAAGACTGCCTTCCAAGCAGTCACTCAGCCAGGTCACATGACCAGACGTAAACACTCCTTGGGAATGTCGGACGTTTCAGGGGATTGATTTGGGATTATTCCTTTGCAACAAAGGCTTCTGCCAGCGTGTTTGTTGGCGCATACAAAGGTGTCTGGAGAGGCAGCGACATAAAATATCATCATGTCTGGCACTCAATTTATTTTTTCACAAACACCGAAGTACATTAGAGGGTATCCGCGGGAAGGCCATTGCTTGTCCCCAATCTTGTTGCGAGCCGAATATCAGACAACCATGTCCATGCTTCTATTCACAATCAAGCAAGACGATGCTCACCTCATCTTCGTTTTTCCGACTCAGACCCCACAAACCTAAAGCGAACTCAAAGGCGGAAAGCAAAGGGCAGTGAGATCACCAAAATCAAAGGATTACTTCAGCTCACCGGTCCAGTTCAAAGCGGGCTCAGATCAATGATGTGGTTTGTTCGCGGTGAAGAGCGAATAAGACTATACCCACCCGGCACCCCTTGCTTGTTTTGCACCACCCAAAAGCAACACATCTTAGATACCCACCATCATTCGCTCGACCGTGCTGTCTTGGTAAAGTATTTTTCCTGCTTGTATCTAGCTGTTACGCGCCAGAGAAGAATTGAATCAGAAGATGCGACGAGAGTGACAGATCAATCCAAACGTGTCAATGAAGCGTACCACATTCCAATGTCAAATGTTGCAATTATTGTTGCGATCAAGTAGCGTTGCCAGATTGTTGCACGTTTATCTGTTTATGCGGTGGGCCTAATATTGAAAAGAAAAAGGAAGAGACACGCACCCAGAAGTGGATGCGCGCCTGCAGTTATCCCAGGTAATCGAAATCGAAGGAAATGAACCCCCCAACCCCCCACAGCGGGTTGTTGGCAACGGGTGCGACTTCACAACAATTGCTCGTTGTGAGATTAACATGGTGGAAAGACCGTTAGCCAGGATTGCCCCCCGTCGATGCCCACGAAGGGCTTGATCCGGGTTTCCACTCATTGTCGCTGCAAGAGGTGTTTACATACCACTCCGTCCGCCCGCATGTTATTCGGCCACCCCAGATCTTTCGATCCACCAGAGGTTTGGCACCCACCCCCGCTGTTTACCTGTGGGTTTCGCTCCACACGAATCCACCTGACTCCGTAAACTAGGCCCTGCAGTCTGGGAAGGAAGATGTCTGTTAGTCCATGGGTAATAATATAGGTTCCCACTTTCACGTCGGTGCAAAACAAGCAAGGGGAGAGGTTAGATAAAGGAGAATCTGGAAAGGAGGGGGGAAACAACACCGAAAGAACAATCAGCGTAATTACATAATCGGAGAATTGGGGTATCCGCCCCCACCGACGCGTCGCTTCCACGCGGCAGCACCAACACCCCTCCGGGCCACATCCTCCCCTTCACATCCCCAGAATTCTCCGGCCCCGGAACTATCCAAAACGACGAGCCCACAGTTGTGCACACGGCCGTTCACCACCCCGCCCATCAACATCGGATCTCCCCCTTCGCAATCTGGCACAACGTTAACCGAGTCAACCGAGACGGCCACGGAAACCGATCTCCCCACCACACCCATCTACCCCGTCCCGGAGTCGTCTTCCACTACGACGACTCGGCGGCCGTTCACTACCCCGCCCATCAACATCGGATCCACCCCCTCAGAATCCGGCACAACGTCAACCGACGCAACGTCAACCGACACGGCCACGGACACCGACATCCCCACCACACCGGCTCTACCCCGTCCAATAACCCAAAATAACCTACCCCGTCCCGGACTCATCCTCCACCACAACTGCACATCCACTCACCTCCAATAAGTCTCCTATTTGAAAAAATGAAAGCTGTGATCAGAAATTTGACGCTGACCTCCTCCAACGCCAAAAAATCATTTCTAACCTTCATTGAAAGGGGATTTACCTCGTTGGAGATCGTTGATGTTGGGGGTACCCCGAAATTGCAGGTGGACGAGAAGGCGAGGAGTGTCGAAATATCTTGGGAGGTGACCCGTGTGACGCCAGAGAAAGTACAAGAAAGTATCGAAACTCTTGTTTGGCAGGGTAAACGGTTGCAGGTAAGAAACGAAAGTGTTATCCGGATACCGCCTGGATACCCCATGGAAATAACGCCCGTCAAACCACACCTTTGCCCCAGCTTGACCGGGTCTGGCAGGACAGCGACAAAAATAACGACGGCAACCCACCTCTTCTCAATAAACAATCCTCGCCGCCAGTACCCTCCTCCTCCTCCTCTTCCGCGTCCCTCCCTCCACGTGCACCCTCCTCATCCGCGGCGCGTCCGGTCCTTTCCGACTTACAGCAACTAATCTCCTTCCAGTGGACGACAGAAGATGGCTCCATCAACGTTTGGCACTGTACCGCGTCGTTCGTGACTGGTGCGCAAGGAAAACTCGAGGGGTTCCATCCAACAACGTAACATAGCTCTAACATTTGTCATTTGCTGGTACGTTCGGTCATTACATGTCCACTTACTTCTGCTCTTTTCCCTCGTCCTCAGGCCCACCCTGTTAAAGGTCCTCTCAGCCTGCCCCTTGGAAGTCCGATACGGCACGAGTACGATGCTGAGGTACAAGGGTCTCACGCTAGCCCTTAATCTATGGCAACGTGGTCGGTACGTCGGCCCAGATGATTCGGAAGAAGACGCAAGACGAAAACCGTTTTGCATGATCGTGAATTTGAAAGAGGACGCCACCAAGTTGCCGGAGATTGAGAGAGCTTTGGAGGTGCTTGGGATTGGGGTATGTTGAAACTTTTTCCGATTGGTTTTCAGCTGTCGAAGCTCTTCATCTGATCATCACGTTTTCCCTCCAAGTCAAACACGTCGAATAAGCGGCATAGCAAGTATCTTGCCGTGTTTCGCAAAGATGACATTCGCGGTTTTGTTGCACTGGATGACGGGATGCGTCTGTTCGTTGTGGGAGCCGTCGAGGGTGGGGTCTTCGATAAAGTCGGTGGGAAAGACGTGGGGCTGGCCGTTGAGCAGTTCACACAAGCAGTGGAGGTCAGCTCAGTTTGGCGCGCTGCAAACCAAACGGTGTCCCCGCCTACGATGATCGCTCAAGCAGCGGGAGAGTTGCCCCTGCCAGCTGCGGATGAACACCCCCAACCAGAAGAGAAAACGATCGAGGGGTCCGAACATATACCCCAGCAGGATATTTCGCTTGAAGCAGCGTCGATAGTTGCTCAATCCCCAAAGGCTGACAAACGCGGCCTCGAAGCACCAGCCCCCAGTACAACGATACCCGCCGTGTACAGAACGTCCAAGGGAGTTACTCGTATGGACTTGACCATTCCAGCGGCTATGGATACATTGGCGGAGCTCCGGTCTGCCGCCCTATGCGCCGGAAGTTGATTGACAACATCAATAGCGATTCCAGAGGAGGAAAAGGAAAAAGGAAAAAAAGGGGGGGAATCCCAACGATCAGGAAAGATTTGCACTTGAATATATCTGTGCTTGACCATTTATTTGCTAGATCCCGCCTCCTCTTGTCGGAACGCATTATTTTTTGCGATCGCGAGGACTCGTTTTGGAGACCTTTCCGATTTGTATTTGTCCAAGAGGTTTCATTCACGTCTGTTTATCCTCACATACATGTTCCTGTGTGCTGATGCGTCGTTCAAAAATATATGGACCCGCCGTGTTGATGCGCGCTTTGGTCCGCGTTTTGATCCTTCCAAGGGCAACTGTAAGCGCCTTTACGCCTTTCTGTCCACAAAATACCAGTGCATTGGGAAATGACCAGCAATAGAACTACGCACGCAGTTGGTGGTCCATGCCTACGTCCAGACAGCATGTTGGAGGACCAGCGCCAAGATATTGAGATGCTGAAATGCCCGCATACGGAGCGGCATTTCTTTATTGGACGAAAAGGTATAGGACGTGTATGGTCGTTTCTACTAGTTCGGTTGCTGTTGCGTTATGGGGCAAACGTCCGGAGCAGGTATAACTGTGCCTTGGTCAAAGCGGCATGGGCAGGACACCACGACGTTGTTCAATTATTGTTGGAAAACGGGACCAATTTCCAGGCCAATCGCGCTTTGCTTGATGCTTCCAATGAAGGGCATCTGGAAGTGGTACGCTTGTTACTGAATGCTGGGGCGGACGTACATGCCAACAACGATGTAGCGTTGCATAGGGCTGCGTGTGAGGGACAACTGGAGGTCGTTCAATTACTGTTGGATTCCGGCGCCGACTTGCATGCCATGGACGATCGGGCCTTGGGCAGGGCCGCATCTGAGGGCCACCCTGAAACCGTCGACGCGGGCGCAGGTCAGGAGGGGCGCCCTATGGATGGCGGCCTCAGCAGGACACATCCAAGTCGTTCAAGAACTGCTCAAACACGCACCACCAGACATGCACAACCAAGCCTTGCCCAAGGCGGCAGGAAACGGACATGCGGAGGTCGTGCGGTTGTTGTTGGCGCATGGTGCGAACGTGCAGCCTGAGCGCGACCAAGCGTCGTTTTTCGCGCGGCAGAACAGGCACTGGCATGTGGTGCGCTTGTTGGAGAGCCTGGGATCGGGTGTTGAGAGTTCCGTTGATTAGTTGGGAGAGATTCGCCCTGTGGAGGTGGTTGGATCCCTGGAAAAGTAGAGCTGCATTATTCATTGGCCGTAAACAGTGATTTTCAACAGTGATTTTCAACAGTGATTATGCACCAAGATCGGTCTCTACCTATCCTGTTGGGATTTTTCTTCCTTTTTTTCGCAGATTCTCTGCATCCTTACGGTGTCAGATACTGCAATTTGCCATGCAAGTTCTTTTTTTGCCATTCCATGGTGCTGCAGCTCGGGGTTAAGTTCATTAAAACGATTACACCTTCTTTCTCATCCACGCACCAAACGCACACAGAACTTTTTCGCTTCGCGAGTTGCCAAAATCATTATTGTTTAAATTTTCACAAAATACACACACATCACTCCCCCTCCTCCTCCTCCCACTTTCTTTCCCCGCCACTCAGACTCCCACTACTCCCACACCTCCCACTTCCCGGAGCACCGCCCTTCCCACAAATCCTCAAATGCCTTCTTAAATTACTCAAAACACTAAACCGGCGTCCACATCCTCCCTTCCCTCCTGCTCCTGCTCCTCCACTTGCGGCTCCCCCGGCTCCGGCTCCTCCGTCGCCAGCTCCGCCATCACACACAAAAGGCCGTTCGCCCGTATGCGTATAAATATGCGTCGATAAACTCGACGGCCGCGTGAAGGTTTTGGAACAGTACGGGCACGCGTGGCGTTTTTGGGCGTGGGTTGGGTGTGGCGCCCTCTCTGTCTTTTGGGGGGTGTCGCCGGATGAGGAGCCGGAGGATGCGGAGGAGGGTGG
>JADGKA010001173.1:0-10109 GCA_027604605.1 Borealophlyctis nickersoniae
CCTCCGGCGTCCGCATCCTAGCCTACAACTTCTACCTCCGCCCACCCCCCGTCCAATCCTTTCCCGCCACCGATTACAAAAACGCCCGCCTCGACGCCTTCATGCACCGCCCCATCAACGCCTCCACCACTTCGTCCTTCCTCGACAGCTACGACATCCTCACCCTCAGCGAGACGTTCGGATCATACAGTTCCCGTCGCGACAGGTTGGTCGATACCGCTGCAAGCCGCGGGTTCAAGTGGGCGGTGGCGGGACCGGATAGAAATTGGTGGAAGTTTCGGTTCGTGGATAGTGGGTTGCTGGTGTTGAGTCGGTTCCCGATCGTCGCGACGGATAAGATTATGTACAGTGGAGGGTTTGGATCAGACCGGTACGGAAGACAAGACTTTTCAAAGTTCTTTCTTTCTTTTTTACGCTCAACTCCAATGCTCACCAGGCTAACCATCGCCTTTCCCCACAAACAGCGTAGCAGCCAAAGGCATCCTCTACACACGGCACCTCCTCTCCACAACCACAACCCTCCACCTCTTCGTCTCCCACCTCCAATCCTCCTACACACCCCCTTCCGAAGACGACGCCGACAACCTGGAAGAACACGGCGCTAAAGTCCGCAAAAGACAACTCAAAACTCTCCGCAAGTTTGTCCAAAAAACCGTGCGGAAGGCCAAACGCAACCGCACGGGCAAACACGAGGACGTGGTGCTACTCGCGGGAGACTTTAACGTCCCCGGCAACCGGTTCGCATGGGACGATACCACCGATTCCGCGGAATACAACCGTATGATCCGAATCTTGGAAGGCCGCTCCTCCTCCTCTTCCTTACTTGACGATGACGACGACCCACCCCGCTTCACCATCACCGACATCCTCCGCACAGCATGGGGCCGGCAAGTCCCTACATGGAACGACTGGGACGAGCAAATCTCCTCTTCAACTGCCGAGGAAAGGAAAAATGTCGGGAAACGACTGGATTATATACTAGATTGGCGAGTTCGTGGTTCGAATAGCAGTGGGTACGAGTTGGTGGAGGAGGAGACGAGGGTGGAGGGGTTTGAGGTGGACGGGTTGCCGTTCAAACGGTTGTCGGGTAAGTGGAATCATGCTGTAGTTTGTTTGTGGGGTGACTGAAGCTGAATTCTCGCTTTTTATGTAGATCATAAAGGTGTTGTCACGGTTTTGAACCGCGTGCCTGAATGAAGAAGAGGTTGAGGATTACAGCTGATTGCAAGAGAGATGGCAAATGTTGGCAAATTGTTGATACATGTCTCGGGATACCCTGTGTAGTACACCAAATAGATCTCCAAAATCAACTCGCTCACAATGATCACGACATACAAAAGAACCATGAGGAATCATCTTATCATTTAGACATCCCGAAACCCAACCGTCCCTTCACCCATCCCCCTCCAACTCCCTCACAACCCGTCTAACCCTATCCACCTCCTCCACAACCTCGCTCAAACTCTCCTTCAACATCTCTACCTCCTCAAACCGTCGTCTCCGTACCGCATCATCCAAAAAACCCCGTACTTGCTCCTCCTGCGTTTCCAGTACCTGTAATTGCTGTTTGGCTTCGACGAGGGCCGTGATGTTGACGTTTTGCGGCACGGGTGAAGAGGAGGATGATGAGACGGGTTTGGGTAAGAGTTGGATGGTGAACATGTGGATTTGGAGGTACTGGACGATGGAGGTGGAGATGGCGGATTCAATGCGGCGGAGGGTTGGGGAGGGGGAGTGGAGGGTTTTGAGTTGTTTGCTAGTATAGGAAAGAAAGGTGGATTTGGTCCGATTTTGAAAAAGATTACGTTCGAGGAAAATGATTATCGCGAACGTACGCTAGTTTGTCCAGTTCGGCGAAATAATCCATCAGGACTTTCCGATATCGGGCCGCCATTTGGTAGTCCCGATCTTCATATGAAATATTTGCCCGGTTTCTGCAGTACATTCCGTTGAGCTTTTGGAACAAGGTAATCAAGGGAATCGGAGCTTACCTGAGTCCTACTAATAGATTGTTGTATTTGGGCAAAACCTCGTCCACCAGCGCTCGATATTTCGTAACAGACTGTGAAAGAAAGTTAGCCAGCCACTTGGTAGAATTGGTCCAACACCGCAGTGCCCCACCTGATGCAGTTTGAGAGCCTGCGGGACATTTGCCAATTGTTGAGCGTGGTTCCGCCGTCTCAAAGTGCAAGTAGTGAGCATATGCCGGACACAGGAACGCCACAAAGACCGCTGAACGAGAAAACTCACTGGAAAACAATTTGATTACACTCTTGACAAATCAAAATCTCCCCAACCGGTGGCGTTCCCTCCGGCGCCTGCTCTGAAAAAATAAAAGTCAATGAACACGTCGGCGCCCCTTTGTGTCGACAAGACGGCTCTCACCAGCGACCAACGGAACGGTGCGCGAGCAAGTTTCAGTTCCACAAACCACGCGGCCGCATAATCGGCAATGATGACGACGCAAGGTCAGAGGTCCAAATGCTTTCCTGGGTTACACATCTCAGAGGGTGAGCGAGCACTCTCCAATACTAAGAAGAGAATGCACATACTGGCAAAGGGGACAATTAGACACGGCATTATCATTCTCCCACGCCACAACACTTTGATCCAATGCTGATAAAAATGTAGCGTGAGCTGCGACATCTCAAATCCGCTTTAACCACAGGTACGCTGCCTGGTTGTACCTCTGCGGTTGGTTCCGCTGAATGCGCTTATGGAATGCCGTTTGGACACCGTCGCTGGCTCCTCGGCATACAATTTGGCGAGCTTGGCGACAATAAGTTTGACATGTATGAGCAACCTGCCGTTAGATACCGTAAAAAGTCGGAGGTGTCCCACCTTTTCCAATCTCTTTTCTAACTTATTGGCCTCCAGATGCACTTTCCCCACGCGGACTTTCCGTAATGCGAGGAAGGTTTGAGTTCTATTGCGGGATACACCTGACAGCATTTTAAGCCGCACTGAGCGTCGAGTCCTTTGTAGGGGTTGTAACAGAGTCTGCCGAAGCATACCACGCGTGTCATCGTACCCATCTCGGCCCGTATAACAAGTGATACACACCCTACACCAATACCCATTCTCCAGATCAGGTCTTGCATCAGGTCCTAGTCGCATCTGAAACGCGGAGTGTGCTTCGCAGTACAAGCGTCCGCACCTATGTACAGTGGCGATGAGTTGATTGTCAATTGAGCCGAAATCGTAGTCCACAATTCTCCGCTCCGTCATGCTTCAATGCGAATCCGAGTCCAATGAGCGGAACCTCCCCAACATCCACTGACGAATATCTGAAACTCCCACCTACTTTCGACAATTCTGCTTTCCAGCCCGGATTCCCAGAGTTTTCCGGCATGACCGAAGTGAACAGACGTCATTTGATCCCTCCCTCTGCCAATGGGAACGGGTTACAATGCCCTCGCCAGAGTCGTTCGGTGCAGGACTCATAACGCGTGGAGTTCCTCCGCCCGCAGGTGTTCCCGCCGAAGTCGGCGTTCCATTGGGACCCGCGTTGGGATTTAAATCAAATTGAGGCACTCCCGTTATGGTTCCGGTCAAAGGTTGGGCAATTTTGTCCAAAGTCAAAGACGTCAGAGTGGATGTGGTCTTTTGTGCTGCCCGACTAAGTGGAGCAGCAACGGCGCGCTGAGTCCGACGTAACCATGAAACAAGTACGTCTGATGTATCCTCTTCTGTATGTGAATCATCCAGGTGACGATTCAGTTGGGCCAAGCTCACCATCTCGTCGCCTAGCGTTAAACGAGGGTTATCTTGTCATGAGCAAAAACAGGAACCGGCGTGACACGGCTTCGTGGCATACCACATATGGGACAAGTCATTGCTTCCCCCGCACCGTCCAACACCAAATTATCAAACGAGAGCGAAGAGGGTATTTTAGGTCCACTAGATGCGTGCGATATTGAGGCTTTGCTGAGCGTCTGAGCCAGACTGTTTCGGGTTGCGGTAGGTGAGGTGGGAGGCGAGGCATGGCGAGAGGTTGGTGCGGTAGCGGTCCGTGGAAGAGGAGGATGGTTGGTCAACACCGCCGCAGAATGCGAGCGAGGAAAGGACTTTTGGGGTTGTCTTTGGGTCGCGCGCTGGGAAATGGGGGAATTGCTGCTCGCCATGGGAGAGAGGTCGAGGAGATGGAGCTCCTGGAGGCGATGGATAGCCAACCTGCTCATTTAACCGCCTTTGGTCGCGGTGCTTGGGGCGTCCCGTCCGAAGGGTTCGGACTCTCGGCAGCTTCAACAGTGAGCTGCCATAACCTTGCAACTTCTCCAATCAATCTTTCCCAGACGAGGCCATGGACTTGCAGTGCTTTGACTCCCTCGTGGTGGCATCCAGACACCTGGACAGAGACGTTCTGGAACTCACGTATGCTTGCGCTGATATTTACAAGATGTCCCGCTACATCTCACGCATTTGGGTGATGCAGGACAAGTCTTTCCCGCGCACCGGTCCACCAATCGTCCAATACACGTCCCGCCTTCCTGGAAAAATGTCAAACCCGTATTAATGCCCTTCGCCGGGATGTTGAACTGTTGGAAAAGGACACGTTAGGCAAAAGCTCTCGTGGCGCTATTCCATCAAGTGCGCGCATTCCCACAACAGAGGAGCTCGTTGACGCAGCAGAGGATGCCGTGAACCAAATTCGACAGCAGACTATGGCAGTGCTGGAATTCTTGGTACAGTATGGATATACGCCTGAAGGTGGGTAGACAAACCCATGGGATGGGCGTACCATTCGATACAATGGCCAAAGAATATCTCGCAGGAGAGATCCCGGCAAGGAAAGTTGCCCCAACGGAAGTGAATGATGACTTGCAAAATGAATCTCCGAGAACTCCCGAACCTCCCCGCACGCCCATCGATCCCATTTCACGAGTTCCAGAGGCTGTTTCGCAAGAGCCGCAATCTCCAGAAGAGTCTCCCGCCAGCCCCACTCGCCCGCCCCAAATTCAAACTTTTAATACACCACGAACAGCCAGAATTCTGGAATTTCCTGATAGCCCCATCGCAACCCTGGAAGATTTTGGTTTGTCTTCCGCTTCTCTGGACACGTTTGATGGCGAATCTTTGGACGGTTACTCAAGTATGTCCATGTCCTTTGACGCTAGGTAAATTAACAACGTCTCCGTTTCGGTGGTCTTCTGTCTTAATATTGCCTACCATTTCAGCACACGAATTGGCTCGCGGTCCTCTCCTGAGCCACCGAACCAACGGTCCAAGAAGCGCTCATCTCGCGGGTCGGACTCGCTCTTCAAGAATTTGATGGAACCCGTTCAATCGGAGGAATTTGAATTTGGGTTGCCAAAGACCACTGCTTCTCAACTCACTTTGGGGGTGAGACGAATGGCAGATTGTGCAAATCCTGTTCTTTTCGGTATACTGACGGGGCAGATTCATTTCCTTCCAGATTTTGAACCACAGAATTACTGGTATGGTTGTCCATTCTTCCTTTGTTTATAGAAACGGGCTGAAGTAACCCATTTCGCGGACTTTAGAACTTAATGAGCGCATCAGAGGTATCATCCCTGTGCATGCGAGGCTTTCCATCAAAGGCTAAAGTTTGCATGTGTTGCAGACAAACAATTGGGACTTGATCCCAATACCGATTTTCATGATGCGGATATATTCAGCGTCGCGGATATCATGCACATTCTGGCTCTCGGTGAGTGCGACTCAATTGACTCTTCCACGGGGTCCGTACTGATCCCGTACCGGCCCAATGCAGATCGAAGTGATGCTGCGGTTACTGCGAGCGCGTTGCTGAGCCTCCATCGTGTCGTTAATATTGGGAAAGAGCAATACAGACTCGTGTGACAAACGTTGGCATCAAAATACTGTGTACATTCAGAAAGATGTACCTAAACGTCCAATACTAGTCGTCCTCAGTGAACAGTTTCCGCTGGTACATAAACGTTCCGGCTACCCAACGTCATGCTCTTCTGTTTAGAGCATCGGTCAGGTCCCGTCCTCTATTTACTGCACAACTTCCATCTTTTCACATAAGGTGAATCCCCGATGCCCAACCTCACAAGCTCTGCCTAGGAAATCCGCCATCTGTTCCCGTGAATACGAAAAAATGTGGTACCGTATTTTGCATTGTCCTGACCCCCCCCAAATATATATTTGTGCCACTGCCAGCACTTCACGCTGCACACAGATATTCACGGGCTCAGAACTATGCAAGATACGGTATCCGGTAACTCGTGTTGGTTCAAGTTTCAATGGGGCCTAGCTCGTCCCTAATGAGAGCTTGAAAGCTCCGTCCTCCACATTCATGGGGGCGGCGCAGGTTGTCCTTCCCATTCCCGATATGGATGGGCTTAAGTAGGCTCCGGCCGGCGAGGCTAAATTTATTTAGTTCAATGGTTCATCAATGGAAAGATCTTCCAGTGTTTGACACTTAAAAAAAAAATCCCGCGATGTATGGTTCTCCAGCAGACTTAAGATTAACCCAAATTTGCCTGCAGGCCCCTTCAATGGTTCATCAATGGAAAGCACTTCCAGTCTTGCGCGTGTTTGGACACTTAAATCCCGCGATGGATGGCTCTCTTGCAGACTTAAAGAGCTGAAGAAAACTACTCTCGAGGCCCTAAACCCTCACACTCAAACAGTCAAAATGGAAGTATCACCAGCTGCTATGATGGGAACGTGAGTCGTCACTAAGCATTTCTATTTGGCAGTGACTACAGGATGACTTAACCGGCTCTTTTTCTTCAGGAATTACTGCGGTATGCTGATGACCCTCACCATCTTCTGCAGCTGCCTACCAAGCTTCCTTGCGATCAAAGACATCCAACTCAAAGTGTCAATTGGCATCTTTTTCCTCTGTTTCTTCCTGACCCCTGTCGCCAACGTCTTCTCCTGGCGCGCCCTGGCGCAGGGTAACCTCGACGATTTTGGACGAATGAATATCGTCAGCGCGGGTTTCTTCATCACTGCCTTTGTTGCCCAATCCTTCTATTCCCTTCGGCGGACATGCATGATCTACAACCTCTCGCCACGGATCCAACTCTACCTGCCCATCGCCATGACCATCGCCCAATGTATAATCCAATATACCGAAGCCGCCTATTGGTGTGTAGACATGCTAAGATACTACGGGGCGACCGTGTCCCCCGAAACAACAGAAACCACCATCGCCGCCATCGTGTGGATGCTTGTCACGGAACCCATTTATTTTGCTCTGTTACAGTACAAAATCGTCAAAAGTGCTACGGGCTTTCAACGTGCAAGCAAGGAGAGATTTTTCAAAACGGTCGGGTTGTGGGTAGAAGCAGCCGTGCGTCTGACCTTGTACATCCTTACGGTGCTTTTGGCTTACCTCACCGTGTCGGATTTCCTCAAGCCGAATCAATTGGCGTACTGGCCCATGGTTATCTGTCTGCCTGGGAATGTTGGGTTGATTTTTTTGACGGATGTAGGGAGGTTTCAAAAGGCGTTGGGCAAAAATATCGATGGGACCGCGAAGGGAAGCAGTGGCAAAAGTAGCCATCCACATGATGCCCGGACGGAGGTTATCGATACCAACAAGGGTGGTCCGGCCGCGTTGGGGGCTCCCAAAAGAACCAATCTCGTGGAGTCCGGGGATGCGGAGTTGTGCTAAGAGAGGGCTATAGATTAGGCGAGAAATGCAGCGAAGCAAAAGGGGGACTACAAGACTCGACAGATACCCGGGAACGAATCTTCGTAGTAAGCGTTCGATAGTAGTTGGATACCCCGGAATGAATGTCTTCGTAGCGAGCCTTTGATAGTAGCTGGTGCTTCGTGCCTTGTAACCATTGAAGCACAAACATGGAGGGGATGAGAAGTGTTAGTTTAGTTCAGACCCGATGGTGTATAACGGGTCTTTGAAGCAAAACTTCAGTTATTCATTCATGTCTGTTCGACTAAGAGAAAGGGAAAGGGGTGGTCTGTAGTCCAAGGAGCCCAACGAGTCCCTCCGCCTCGCCGTCCTCCCCGGTGCGTGCATCCTAATCGCCACCCCTAAGTATGACTCTCCATCCTAAGCCCGCCAATCTTCCTCAAAAACCAGATCGTATTCCACTCCTTGCCCATTTGGCTCACAGGGAAAATTGGCGCAGTAAGGTAGGTTGCAATGAAAGATCCGAAAAACTTGACGCCCATGCGTTTCCAGATTGCAATCATATCGATATGTTTGGTTCGCTTGAGGTAGACGGATGCCACACCAAAGTGGATGAAACTGGCGAGGACGGAGAGCCACATCTTGATGATACTCGTGGGGAGTTCGTGCGGTGGGAAGTCGAAAATGTAGGCTTCTTTGTTTGGGCCGTGGTACCAAGTGGGTAAGAGGAGACTTACGACGATGGCTCCGTAAACACTGGAGGGTGGGAGACGGGTTGTTAAGCTTCAAGAATGACAAGCTGGGACGGAGGACTGCGCAAGCACTGACGCAACTCACCGGGCGTGAACAGACAAAATATAGTGTACCACACGCGTGTAATCCTCCGCCGAAAGATCCTTTTTCTGCTGTTCCGCCCCGGTCCCTATCTTCGCCCCGTCCACAGGATAATTGGGATGCACTCCATGGTGAAGATCAAACGCCGACGGGGGTAGAACAGCCGGCGGCCGTTTGGCATCTTTCTTCCCTTCACACTTTTCGTTGTCAACGGCGGTGGAGCTCTTGGCAGCTGGTCCTTTCATGATGCCGACCGTCCGCAGAAAGTTGAGTGGAACGTGAAAGATGGCGATGGCCGTTGAGGATTGTTTGTGGTACAGTTCTAACGTCAGTGCAGCCATTTCTACGGCGAGGTAGATTCCGAACGCGCCCCAGCTCTCGATCAGGGATAGCGTGAAGAATACCTTTTAGTTTAGCAGAGTTTGTATGAGAGACGTGTGTAAAAAGTTGATGCAAATTGCACATACTCACATAGATTTCATAAGAACAGTCAATAAGAAGCTTCGCGGTACCTAGACGGAATGTGGAGGAGTTAATCTTTGCTCTGCCAATCAGCACATTTCAAAGGTACCTCCGAGGCGGATTGGATCTGTTCAAGAAAACGGAAATGTGAGCCTGACCGGCAAGAATTACTCCAATGATGCACCGAATAAAGACGAATACCTCCGGTATGCCCTTGGTTTCGATGAATCTAAAAAGGAGCCAATCAATGGATACCCTTCCCATGGATACCGGTGGACGCAGCAACGCCTCCCTACCACTTCGTGCAAAAGAGAAATCATTGCTCCGATGAAGAGCATTGTCACGAATTTAAAGAGGATGATTATGGGAAGGCGGTACACTTCGTCCACCATCGCGATTGCGAGGTAGTATAAGCTGTCAATAGTCGCAAGTCAGTGGTTTGGTTCCAGTTTCAGAAGTGAATGACTTCCACCGACTCACATGCAGATAAACCAAAACATGTCGGCACACAAAGGCACAGTGCTGATAAAGATGTGGATTCGACGTCAACGGCAAGTGCATAAAGCTAGATATACGAGACCACTTACGCGCTCCACAAAAACTTTTTCCAGAATTGATCTTCCTTCTTCAAATCAGCGGGCATCAACAAATACGTCACCAACGGCGGAAAGACATTATACAAACTTCCACCTCCATAGATGGGTGTGAACGGGGTCGGCCATTTTCCCATAGCGATTGGAATACCGTAAGACACAAAGCAAGCAACCGCAAGGGCAACACAAGGCAAGTACATGCGCCAATCTTTCCAGTTGAACGGAAGACCGAGGCATGTTAAAATCCAGTAAGGCGATGAAATTGGGTAGCAACAATTGATGATGAGATTGAAGCCGTCCCAGACCCATCCTGCCGCTTTATGCCCCGCGTTCAACATCGGGGTGGTCGGTACATTGGAAACAACGAGGTACGGAGCGAGTGTACCAACCATCCCGACAATGTGGGCGAAGATGATGACGGGTATCGACGTTGCCCATGGTGCGGTATGCCCGCGCCCGAGGGTCCGCGAGAGGGTATGATCGACTGGTTCCGATGCCTGGAGGTTGTCGGAGGGTTTGGCGGGCTGGACCTCTTGGTTGCCTTCCATGATTGTCCTAAATGGCTATGTATTAAATCACTTTTTCGAAGAAGTCCCACTTTTGGGGTTGTGGGTGGGGGAGACTGGGGC